>JAWQUT010000556.1:6211-21211 GCA_033807755.1 Ellobium chinense | reverse complement strand
TCAAGGATGTGCTCAGGCGGAAGATGAGGGGTTCGGCCTTGACCAGTGAATAAGGTAGGGTGTGTTTACATAGCGACCAAGCACAATATTTTAATGGGCTTGCTGGAGTTGTGTCAGTCTTAAAAGTTGGGCCACACAATGAGTTAAATCTGATATGGGTCTGGGGTGAAAGCTAAAACTTTGGGTTCAGAGGGCAGCTCCAAAGACTTATATAACCCATAGAGGAGAAAAAGCCCGCAACTGCATTTCAGGTCTGTAACCTCGTATGGAACAGGCCCACAGAGTGCTGAATATGTAATGCAGTTCTGCCCCTTTGTATCACAAAGCCCGCACCCAGCTCGCTCGGATGGGTCACATTTGTCGGTTGTTACATTTGCGAGCCTTAGATTTGCGATCTAAAGATGGTAAATTTATCATTTGAATTGCACTGTCTTCAGTCTGAAGTCTTCAGGCTTTCACATGTTTCGTGGGGCATACAGTATTTGATACAGATACAGTACCATGTAACAGCACAGAAGGCCTATGACACCTATCAGAAAGGCAAATCACTCACAACCCAATTAATCCGCTACTATATAAAATCCCCCTTTTGGGNCTTTTGGGGGGGGGGGGGGGCTGCCAGCCAATGTCAGAGTGTAGATTTATGTAAAATGACCTGTGATCTAAATAAAGCATCCAATTTTAAAATTTCAGGTACAATTTGAGCCTTCTAGATAAAACAATAAAATGTGTAGGCTTATATATTCGCACGCGGTCAAAAGCAGCCAAATGAAAAATTGGGGACTAAATCAGAATTCGAGGCGACCTTTTTCGAAAGACATTGTGAAAATTTTTGGGCGTTAATCCCCCTTTTCCTCCCCGTTAAAAGATCAAGCAAAAGAAGTACTTTAACCTCTATGAAAGAAATTTCCCGAAATCACATTGGTATAATTATGTAGAATAACACAAAATGTTAATAGGGCCAAAAGCAGAAAAAAACAACAGGTGTCAGAGACCTGAATCAGGCGTGGTGCAGTGTAGTGTCGTTTAATGGAACAAGCTCAGAACTTGCACTGAAGAATATTAAGCATTTACATGTATAATACATATATTATGATGCAGCGGTTTTCACGTGTGCCTCGATTATAACTAGATCTCTGTGCTTATTTCAAAGTTGTGAACGTTTCTAAAGTTTTCACCAAGACTTTTTGTCCAGTTTGCACATAAAAATGATTGAAACAGTGAAAATTTATGCCGATATTATATGGGATTTTTTTTCCTTCCTCGAGAACTTGAAGTTCTGGCAATTCCAATTGCTTCAAGCAATCGGCAGCCTGTATTTTTATCGGTTTGCAAATATACATTAATGTGCTCTTTTAATTATTTTGCTTGAAGCTTTGAGGCTGAATTCTGAGTTCCCACAAATCGTTTTCTGCCTTTCATGTGGCATGTCACGATAATATGCCGAAGGGCAAATTATTACACAGCATCATCATCATTACTTATCTTGTAACCAACACGAAACAAAGTTGCACCTATACGAACTCTTTTAAATGTGTTATTTTGAATCACTTCAATCCGAGTTGCCAGATAAAAAATGGAACTGGAGAAAAAGCTATTGCGTCATTTAATTTGGAAAAAAAAAAAGAAAAACGTCAACCTCCTTTTATTATATAAAGTTTGTTCTCGTTACTTTACTTTCTTGTTGGTGTGTATGGATGCTAGGAGGGACCAGCGGCATTACAGAAAAAGATGCGGATCATCGTCACTTCCGCTTGAGATGCTGCAAAAATCTGAACCTATGAATTTGTTCTTGTCGCTTTACTTCTTTGTCTCTGTGGATCTATAGAGCAAAGTGGGAGCAACTGCATTACAAAAACAGATGTGGAAATCGTGATTCTCGCTAGAGGTGCTGCATTATATATTTTGTAATATATTGAAACTTTGAATATATGATCTGTTCTCGTCACTGTACTTCCTTGTCTGTGTATATAGAGCCAAGTGGGACCAACTGCGGTATAAAAACAGATGTGAATCATCGTCACACCTGTTAGAATTGCTGCATTATAAACGTTGCAATAAACTAAAACTTTGAAATGCCGTCACGCTCTTTTCACATAATTATTGCCTAAGTCATTTTTGGAGGTTTTGAGAGAGAGGGCTTTCAACGGAAAGCTAGTTCGCTAGTTTTTGTTGTTTTCTTTTTTGGTCCTCAAACGCCCTTGAGCGTATGCGCAGCACCCGTGATTTTGGAGAAAACAAGAGATCAAAAATGTGACTATAAACTTTCGAAATAGGAAAGATACATCGCTTTCTTCAAAGCAAAACTATGAGGTTGATGTGGTTTAGCTAGTAAAATTAGGAAATAAACTTAGTAACAAGTCAAAGCTCTACGTTGTTTTGATAAGGAAAAGAAGATAAATGAAAGATCATAGTAATATAAACAAATCAGATCATCAAAAAATAAAAAACACTTATGCATGTGTTGAATGAGTGTGACGATATGCGAACAGATGATGATCAAACTGTGACCGGACTGTGAGCTAGACTCTTGACTTGAACTTCATAATACATGTAAAACAGTATTTTTTGTATTAATACACATCAATCGAAAATGCAAGCAAAAGAATAAGTTAAAAGCCCAGAGGAAGCTAAAACCCCAAACGACTATTTGTGAAATCAGACGTCGATTTAAGAGAAAAATAATACTGGAGAAATTTAAAGTCAGACATGCCAAGTTGGCAATACTGTTTGCAAGTGCAGAAAAAGTTAAAATGTCTCGACAAACATGACCCCCCTACTTTCCAAACGAACTTTCTGTAAGGTTCAAAATTAAAGACGGTAATACAGGTAAATGGTTTATTTGATCAACGATACACCGTGCATACATAAAGGTCCTTTGCGCACACATACGTTCGTAATAGAAACATGCTCTAGACGCCTCATAAAAGTTTCATATTCCCTCAGTTTATGCCCAAAAGAAACCAGTCCATTCAAGACCGAGATAAAATTTCGAAATTCGAAGTGTGAACGAAAAAGAATATGAGAAACTGGTGGAAAAGCAATTACTGTTCTTCACATGAAAAGTTTTCTAAAGGCCTGGGACGAAGACCCCGTCAGATGGGAGTCTTACATTTCGTCGTGTTTGACATCAGTCGGCACACGACTTGTCACGTTGTTGTTGTTGTTGTTGTTGTTGTTGTTGTTGTTGTTGTTGTTGTTGTTGTTGATGTTGATGATGTTGTTGTTGTTGTTGTTGTTGTACGTTAGCTCGTACCTTTTCGCTTAACTGCAAGCCTCCTTTCTTATTAATATGAATATATTTGCTGCCAGTTATATCGTAGAGTCTGACCATCTTGAACAGAATCTACACGAAAAAACTCTTGTGCTTATTGTGACAATGTGCTCCTGAGTCCCTTAATTTTTTCAAAATGAGTATGTTGGTTAGACGGCCAGCTTACACCTTACGGAGTTTTTTGGCTGGAATACTGGTAAACTGATACAAACGATTTTTCCGAGTTATTAGGCTTCTTATACAAAATTCATGTACACTCACACATTCGCAGGGGAAACCTGTCTCTCTAGCTCAATAGATTACCATACAGACTATAAAATCTGAAGAAAGTATCGACTTGCAAATTGGGCAATCAGTAAATGATTTCCTGTTGGTGTTTTTTTTTTTCTGTTTTTATTTTTAATGAGTGAGAAACATGTTGCTGTCGTTTGTCACATAAGAAGCTATTACTGTCTGGCTAGCTGGCCAAAATACTCTCCGCGGAGTAGTCTGGCTGTACAACCAAAATACTCCCGTCTTAATTCTTAATATCAAACTTTATTTACAAACTCCAGCAAATAAACTTGCGTCTGCAGACAGAAGGTCAGCCGGCCTATTGCGCATGTGCGGAAAAAGCAACCAGCTGTGTTTACATGAACTCGAGCGAGGCCGTGTGAGTGTAGGTTATCGGTAGCCTAGACTAGTCTAGTCTAGTCTACATCTCTAAATTATCAGGAAATTCGATTTCTAAGTGTGCAGTCTTGTGTTAATCAAACTGATCCACAATCCCACATTTGTCGGTAATTGCTGAGATTTAGACTGTATTCACAGCTGACCCAACATTTATTCTTTCGATATTTTATGTCTGACCCGTTTTCCAATGTAAACACAGCTGATTGCTGTTTCCGCACATGCGCATTAGGCCGGCTGACCTTCTGTCTACAGATGCAAGTAGCAAATATGGTGCTCGAAAACACGGACTGGTCCCGTTTATTCTACCTCAGTATGGTGAAAACAATCTACTCTGCTTAATTGCAAGTTTGTTCACGCCTTTCGATGATTGCTATTAAAGAGGGTATAGATTGAAGCGTGAATTGCTTGCGTGTATATCATTTCCAAGTTCACGCCTTGATGTGATCCACTGAGACATCATGGCGAGCACTTCATACCGTTTACCGGGACAAGCGGGTTATAATTTATAATCTGTCAATAAAACATGAAGAGGTAAAATTAGCTTCAAAATTCTTTGACCTAAAATCAGGCTGACCCAGTTGCACTAGACTGATTTCCATATTACCTGCACTCCTCTTACTGTTTTGTGAACCTATATTAGTCTTTTGAGGAGAGTAATGACGGCTTAAGGTATTTTGCGCCCAAGGGCAAAGTAAAATTTGGCAGCTCTCCAGACCTGCCACCCTACTTTCCCCTTTACCTGTCAGCATAAAATTAATGTACAATTCATCTAAATTTAGTTCTGGGTGTTTTGTGTTTTTTTTGTCCTTTTACTCCGCGTTTGAACTCTCCCCCCACTTTCTCCTGTCCCTTGATTTGCAAATAGTTGCCGCGCAGCTAGACTACTTTCTTTTGGATTCTCTGCGCTTGAGGTCTATGCAGTGCAACACCATTGTCACGTGTCTAGAAAATATACATCACAAAAACGGATGCATCGTTTCGCATTTTAGCATGCAATTTCCCATGTCAGATTCAAAGAGAGCTGCAGCGGAGTTGCACACCAAGGTATGATGCATAATGATCTAGAGAAAAGAAGTTTTAGCTATTTCGCCTTGACTATGCCTTAGTGTGCAACTCTGTGTGGCTGAACTTGGATTTGACATGGAAAACTGAAGTGCAAAATGGTGCATTAGTTATGGCGAAACATTATACTTAGCACGTGACCAAGGCAGTCCAAACCCTGATCTGCCTCATAAGCCTTAGTATAGGCTATAGACAATGACGTCATAATGAGCTGGTAAGCAAGGCGTTCAACACCACATTACATCTGAGTTCAGTTTTTTGTGCCACAAACCTAACTGAGCGGTTGTTTTTTTTCCAGAAAACAGGAAATCCACTTTCGTTGAACAATTTTATTTAACAGTAAATAGAAATATATATGTGAGAATGGCATTTACCTGAATGTTAGTTCCCTTTGATTCAAACATATTCAGAGACCACATATCGAGTTTTGGAAAAGCGCTCTTCACTGGGATCCCATTGCTTGTGGGTCTCTGTGTGCCTTTTAATTTAAGGCAGGAAAGAATGGGGGGAGTAGCGCTCAAAGTGGCCGGGGGAAAAGAGGCATGATAAATCAGTGCTGTCGACTATGTAGACCAAAAACAAATTCTTGTTGTCCAAAGTTTTTCATGGTGGTGATGACTACGATCCCGCGACCACACGATACGCGTATCTGAATGTTCTCCCCTCCGCTATCCCTCCTTCCCTCCCTCCCTCCCAGGGCCACGTGTGTTTGACTCCACGAATATAACTACATGCAACGTAAGGGGAAGTCCTTTTATTCTTAGTCGGTGCTCGGAGATTCTAAGCAACGGAAGTAAGAGTCCCAATGTAAGCCCAGATGTCTGAGATTGATGCCAAAAGAGCTAGAAAAGAGTGCGCAGACATGCAAGTGGAGTTTGCTATATTCATATCTTTGCCTCATTTATTGGCATACATATCACCACTGATTCGTGCCACATCCTCTTCCGACACAAGACTGTTGATTAAAAGTTCTTTTAACAAATTTGAAATCGTTGATGGTGGCCGCCACTGTAGCCGAGCTCCTTCCTCCGGTGTAACTCATGAAATTTCAAATTTTCTACGGGTCCACCTGCCCACTTCCCCACGGGGAAAACGCAAGATAGCAAATCACGTATCCCGGAGAATGCAGACCACAGAGCTGGAGAGGGTTAGGGATAAACTGGAGCTGAGGAGGTGAGGCGAGGATCAAACCATGGGGAGACCGAATTTAGATAATAAAATGGAGTTCATCACTTAACTGTATTATATACCGCTACTGGAAATCACCTTACCTTGTAAATAAAAACGTATCTGGTAGTTCTGAAAGATATGGATAGTCTTACGCAAGCGTGTGCTGAAATCGTTTTATCCGGGGAGAGAATAGATACTATTTGTAACTGCGAGCGTCCCCGAGCGTCTACAAACAATGTCGAATCGAGCCCTGAATAAATATATGTTTTCTCCCTTTTCAATTCAGCATTAAGTCTACCTTTTTATATTATACATATTTGACATATCATTCATTCGAAGAGTAATGCGCAACGAAAACAAGGTTAAGACTGTTTAATCTGAATATCAAAAGATACTGTATTAATACACCCATGAGAGGTTGCAAACAACATATCTTGAACATGTGCAATAAAGTGACTTGTGCAAAAGTGACAAAAGATGAATAAGAAGTTGTTTTTCGGTAATAAGAGAAAAAGTCAGACAGCCTGGAATCATACTTAATCATTCTTTCAAGTCCCATAATGTTCTCGCAACAAGCCTGGCATCATCATGCATACTTTACATTCAAATCCTAACGGTCTTTCATACTGCACCATAACTATGGCAAGCCATCGTATTACCATTTTCGCCAGTTCGAAAAATCTTCGTGACAATCTTGAGAACATCATGCATGCTTCACTTCAAATTCACACGGTATTCCATGCTGTACTTGCCTTTGGCAGCCCAAAATATCATCGCAGTTAACCTGGGAACAGTAGATGTGCTATATATTTGAATATTTGAATATTCCCTATTCAAGTTCACAAGTTATCCCATACAGTACTATGTCTATGGCAAGCCACTTTGTCTCGTTTTACCATCTGCACCAGCCTTAACGTCCCCGTCACAAGCCTTAGAACATCAACCATGCTTCACGTTCAAATGCACACGGTATTCCGTACTGTGCCATGGTTATAGCAAACCAGTGGATCTTGTACCACTATTGGCGCCAGTCCTAAACATCTTTGAAACAATCCTGAGAACATCAAACATGCTCCACATCAAAATGCAAACGGTATTCCATACTAAGCCATGTCTATGGCAGCCCGAAATATCCTCGCGACAAGACTGAGAACATCAAACAAGCTCCACGTGTGATAAATCCACACGATATCCCATACCCCGTTATAGTTATGGCAAGCCAGTGAGTTTTGTGCCACCATTATTTTGTGCCAGCTCAAAGCATTCTCCCGACAACATCTGGCAATATCAAACATCCTACACAATACACCAGATTCACATTCACACGGCAGTGCACACTACGTAAGAGATACTTTTGTTGCTGGTTAACCATTGGTCATCTATAGGTACATCATCTCGCTACATCTCCCCTCATCATCCTTAGAGTAGAGGTGAATTCTACGAGTCCATTATTATCCTGTCGTAAACTATCACCGTCCTTTCCTCTTCTTCGAAGATCTGTTCGAAACCGGTTAAGAATAAACATTGCTCCCATGTTAAATATTCCTGCTTGGTCCATCTTCCCGTTTTGCCATATCTGAGACAATGGGAAACTGCTCTGTGTTGACTGTTCGTTGGGATTCCACTGGTACGTCTATTTCAAAGTTAAAACTCTTACGGATTCTTCACTATTCACCACTGCTATTTAGATTACTCAAGTAATTGTTTTTCAGTCGTTATATATATATATATCTTATCCCTGTCGGTCTCTCTGTTTTGGCAACTGAGACAGACTGATAGAGAAAGTCCATTGGTCGTTGAGTAGTGTAATACTTCCCCTCTCCGAACTAGTCTTCACCAGCATAGAGCTAAGAGTTTCCGAGTCAGTATTCCGAGAAACTTTGAAGTTTCAATTATTGTCCTTCCGGTCGTTATAACCGAACTTTGACTGCTATATATTACAGGAACACGGTAATCCTTCGCTAGCCGACTCCTCCATGGTCATTGGAATTTTTGATATCATTCGGGTCGCTACTTGCGAGATTGATGAGCATCTGTGTAATGTCTACGCCAGACGGGCGGATGATGATGAAGTAGACCAGGAAATAGATGTAACATATTCCAAGGAAGGCCAGGAACAGGACAGCACAGCGACGCAGCCGTAGGAGTCGCTTGAACTGAACGTGCTAAGGAGAAGAACAAACCAGTATGTTAGAAAATAAAGGGCATACTGTATAATGATATGCTAAGAAGAATAGAATAGAATAGAATAGAATAGAATAGAATAGAATAGAATAGAATTATTATGACCAGAAGAACTGTGTGTGCGCCGTCCTGCCTCAGGCTTGGTGTATTTATAAGCATGTCAAGTTCTATGAGGTGTTGAACCGCAGGTATGTCAGATATATCCTTTGGGAGGGGGAAGGGGGGCTGCAAATGATACTCTGAAGTGGACTGATGGGAAGGGGGTCCCAGAACTTCACTGAATTGCATTTCTCCCGAGTGTGTGTGTGTGTGTGTGTGTGTGTGTGTGTGTGTGTGTGTGTGTGTGTGTGTATAGAGACTAAGGAGGTATAAACCAGAAGAGCTTCACTGTGTCTCATTTTCATAGCATACCTGTCACAGTAAACAAGTAGGAATAGCCGGGTAAACACGACAGTATTCGAAGTGGTTGCCATCTACTTGCGCTGTAATAAATCATTTTACTCACTATCATCTATATAACTGAGATCAGTTGTACGGTTCACTTTTTCCTCCTCTTGTATTTATATTAAATATAATTATAATCTTCAAATTACGTCCAAGTAGTGCTTGTCTCTGCAGTACCGTTGCAGAAAAATAAACAAACATTGATAAATCTTACAATAATATTGATTTCATTCATCTAGGCGCGACAAGACTCACTTTCTGACAAGTCTTTAACTGGGACTTATGTTTCTTATACACATGTGTTTGCTTAAGGCTTAGTGTGTATTGTCATTTGAGAAATCCGCCTGTGAGACGTTTATGAATGTGCCTTAGATGGGAGTGTTTGCTTGACTGAAAGATAAAAACACAAAAAGAAAGAGGGGTGGAGAGAGAGAGAGAGAGAAAGAGAGAGAGAGAGAGAGAGAGAGAGAGAGAGAGATGAATAGCCGGGATTGTTGACGGGATGAGTTCATTTGTAGGTCTGTCAATGTAGTAAGCACTCAGAGCCTAACATGGGAACGAGCGCAATATAAATATAATGTATTATTATTATTATTGTTTTTCTTATTATTATTACTCTTATTATGTTTATTGTTGTTATTGTTGTTTACTATTTATTTATTACTATTATTGTCATTAATATTATTATTATTAGTAGTATTACCATTATTATTATTATTATTATTTACAAATTAAATAACTCGCCGTAGCGTCTATTTATGTGCACATGAACTTGGAGTAACCATTTCCTCGCCCTCTCTGAGCTGGTAGATGCAAGCACCTTTACTTTGACTCTTAATATAGTATATATACATATATATATATAGGCCTACTTATGCAGAAGAAGGAAAGAATTCCTGTCTGACAAAAACTTTGCGCACATGGGCGTGGGCCCGGCTTGTCCTCTTTTGAAATCAACTGAGTCAGAACCGTGTGCAAATAAATTGTAAGTTTGAAAAAAAATGAGATAGAATGGTTCAATGGTTCATATTCTTAATTTCCCGTTCTATCAATAGATCACTTATACCTGAGCAGCCAACTCGAAATTCAGTATACATGATAGACAGTGTAGATCAAATGATTTCACATTTTTTTATTCATTACACTCAATAAATATATAATGTTTCATTCAAAATATACCAGCACAATACAAAATATTGTCAACTTTGTCAAAACCATACTCTCTGTTCTAATTCGTTCTTGTCTCCTGTTGTACTCTCTGAAGGCCCTATGTATCTGAACATTATGCAGGTTTTTCATGTCATTTTGTTCAGAAATATGTAAAAAATGGATTTTCGCGTATCCAAATTACCTATTCCAATTTTTAAACTGAGGTGTATGCTCATGACGTCACTACTATTGTGGTGTTTGCAGTCATATTGGTGTTTTGAGGCCAAATTCTTCAAATATGGCGGATTTTTAGAGAAGCTGGCGTTGAGAAAAATAATTAATTTTAATCGTTTTTGTCTTGTTTTTTTTATTTTCAGCTAAACCGATATATTACACACAATGACATGTGTGAGCACAATAATTACAAAAAGAGGAGCGGTGTTAATGATGTAGATGAAGTTTGGTAGTTTCCTTCGCACGAAAACGCCGCAAATTTTGCGGGTGCTTTGACTAGCGTTCTTATATAATTTGAAGCCCACTATAACCTATTTCAGTGAGTCGGCCTAATGATCTCAACGTGGTCGGGGAAAATTAAAAGTTTGTTATCAATAGGACAATTAAGTAATGAATAAGATTTCCCAAATTTAAAAAAAAACCAACAAAAAACAGAATAGAGGATATGGCCAATCAATTCTGCCGCAAAGAATTGGGTCTGGTAAGAGCGAGGAATATTTTTTATACTAAAGAAATGAGTGGAGAATTGAAGAATATTTTACAATCTTGGGGCCTGTCAACACTTATACCTTTACTACATTTAGAACCTCCTATTATAAATTACCACTTGAAACAGGGTGATACCGTAACATTTTATTTCCAGTAGGGAACCCGCTGTTTTTGTGACAGAGATTTAGGAGATGAATATTTATTGTGCTATCTAAAATTTCTCTAATGAAAGAAATAATTTATTGCCAGTAAAATATAAAAATCCAAAAATGCCCAAATTCCTACAGCTTATGAAAACAAAAGATGAAAAATTGCTGGAAGCAGTCAGTAAATTAACATTTATTATTATGAAAAGCGTTATGTAATTTAAGATGTATCTGTTGTAAAGGATTGTAGTACCCTTGTTACTCTGTATATCTAATACTTTATGTATTATATTTCACATCTGCCAGTATGTGATACGATAATGCTGGTGCCTTATGTAAATTGTTAATTACATTGATATTATTTTAGATGCTCGTATGTTTTTATAACTTGCACAAAATAACGTTTATTTTGTTTTCTTCAATCTTGTACCCAAAGTGAGTGACCCAAACTATTTTTATCAACAATTATTATTATTTCTAATACGGCCGCCGTCCTCATGGCAACGACAAGATTTGTAATGATTTTCCTGTATGAACTGAGTGCTAGCCAACTAGTAACTATAAAAAGCACATATTATGTTACCTTAAAACTGCATTTTCCAAAGAAAAAAAATTCGGTAATGTCCCACCTTAGGTTTTCTGCAACGATATTGAATTACCTCTTTGATCTCTTCAGGCTTAAATATATCTCATGTTAGGATGTTGATATGACTATCCGTCTGTCCATTTTTCTGATTGTCTATCCATTTGTCTGATTGTCTCTCCATTTGCTTGTTAACGTGTCGAATGGTAGCTATCTATCTATATTTTCTAACGATTGTTCCAATGGAAAATAAAGACCTGTATTTGAACATTATGCAGATTCTTCATGTCATTTTGTTCAGAGGTTTGGACCGGTTCTGAGGGCATCATCGGAATTCTTGTGCAGGTCCAAAAATTTTAAGACTTTTATAGGTGAGAAGTCCTGGCTCAACTAGGGAGACGGGATGGTAGAGGAAGGGGACTAGATTCACCAAAAACAAACAGTCACAGAATGTGGGGCGAGTAATAAGGGAGAACTACTAACATATGAGTGGAAATAGGATGAATGTTTTAAAATCGTGTGACTTATCAACATTTACATTGCCCCTTTGTTGTCGGTTGGACGAGCGGCATAACGTTCAGTAACTTATTATCTCAATTTCCTCCTGTTGGTAGTGCACTATAGGAGTAGGGTGAGAGAAAGGTTTCCATCATCTCCTAGGAAGCCTTCTGAATCCAGCCTGTACTGCGCCAAAGAAATACCCATACTGTCTTTTCCTGCTCATTTTAAGTTATTTTTGCCAGTTATGTTATATATTTAGGGTTTGTTTAACGGATAAACAAACAAACAAACACACAAACAACTCCAGGCAACCAGATAGATAGTTTGCATTCTATTAATTGGATTAAGCTTTTTTAATTGACACATATGCAAGCCAGTTTTCGCTGAACCTTATTTGTATTCAACACGATCGTTCTACTTCAACACGGACGATGTGAGATGATATATTAAAATAAGTTTATTGTACTTTAATGAAAGACTGTTAAAGTTATCGGCTTGGCCGGAGATAAATAAACTAACACTTGTAATGAATAAAATACATTAATAATACTCAGACACAAATGGAAGGAGAGAATAAGAAACAGAGCAGTGAATAACGAACGAATAAAGCAAAGCATTGACACCTACCTCCATGGTTTTATTTCCGTGCAGTTCGATGTCATAGCTGACGATAGATCTCCTCCGTGCAATCCAAACTCTCACATAGACTAAAGTAATTCGAGGCTCTCTGCTTCACAGTTTATAAACACTGTCGTTGTTATTTTAGCTATTGCCCTTTTGCTGTCATAAGCTTAACAGAATATAGTCTAGAACTGCTAATGTTTCAGGATCATGCAAAGCTATTAGTTTTGTTAATGATCCATGACCAGATCTACAATCGAATCTGAATCGTAAAGGTGTAAATAAAATCAGTGGGTAGTCTTGTGAATACGACCTAGATAAAACTCGCACCAGCGATGAATCCAGTCATGGTTTAAAATGTGGGTCTGTCATACAGTGTTACTGGACCTTGTACGCGTATACAGAAGGCGCAGCATTCAATTCAGTGATAGCTATGATAGTATTAGATTCTAATCATTTATAGTGCACAGCACGCAGATGTTTTGACATCGGTGGTTTTCAAATTCTATCTTCATGGTGTGCCTTCAACCAAAGCTGCATGTGCTTCTTCAAGAGTCATCTAGATCTAATTTCACGTAGATTCAGAGCCGCTCCTGTTGCTAAATGAAGACTGTTTATCTAAGATTCAGAACTAGTACCCAGGACTGCGTTATCAACTACAGTCAGACGCATATTAAGTGTACAGTTAGAGGCATATTTGTGGCCGAATGGTTGCGGTGTTGGACTCAAGATCTAAAGGTCGTGAATTCGATTCCCGACCACGGTCATGTTATAAGTGCCTTGGGAAAGCATTTCATTCGCATTTTCCTCAGTCCACCCATCTGTAAAATAGATACCTGGCTGTAGGCAGTGAAAGCTATTGTCACAATGATAGTGATCAGCGCCTGTATATGGCATCGGCACTGTAAACTCCCCAGAAGAATTGAGAAAGTTCTAAAATGACCTGACCTGCTGGGGTAATAATAGTGTTTAGTCGTGTAAACGGGCATCAGCCTGGAAACCAGACTTATAACCCGTATTATTATGATGACGACGATGATGATAATGATTAGATTTTTACTATTATTATTATTATTATTATTATTATTATTAAGAACTATCACTCTAGGCCATGCACAGGTTGAAGCATTTTAAGATCTAGCATTCGAGACTATGCACAGTTAAAGGCATATTAACTTAAGATTAGAACTAATGCTTAATATAGGACGCATAATTGGGGATAATAAGAACCACTGTTTAGGATTGCCTAAAGTTAGAGGCATGTTAACAAGTTTTAACATGTTTTATTGTACATGCCCAGACCGTGCTTGGCGGTACATGTATCAAATGGCGGGCAGATACGAACAGATTAAACAATACATCATCAGAAACAATTAAAATACAAATATATATATATACGTTATTTACTTTGAAATGGCAAGATATACAGAAGTGAAGCTAGCATGTGTGTATATATAACGAACTTTTTAAGTTATAGGTTTTTGAAATAATCATATTAAATCTGGATATTTTTTCAAGTCTGTTCTTTGATAATATTCTGAAGAGTTCTTTTGTCTTATGCACATTTGATCTTTTATAGAAATAATAATATGATATATACTTTCTTTTATGAATTTCTAATGCGCAACATTCAAACAGGGCATGGAATTCATCGCCAATGACATTGTCAGTTTGGCATAGATTACATTTTCTTTCCTCGATAGCTACATTTTCCCACCTCCCCTTTTCAACTGGTAGTTTATGATTACTTGATTTAAAACCTGTTAGGGCACGGCGTAATTTCTGTGGCAGAATATCTAAATAAATTTCAAATTTATAGTCTTCCTTTATAACTCGGTAAAATCTGCCTTTGCTTCGCCACTTTTGTATTACTTGGTCCTTTAAATGCCTTTCTATTTCGTTCATAACATTTTTATGTAGTAGTGACTTTCCTTGACTTAACCATTACATTTGAAATTCCTAGGTTATTCAGGGACTTTTCTTAGCCACGAAGACTGATTCAGGTTTTTACTATGCTGGTAATATAGTGCGTCGTACATTTTTTTGGACAATTTTGAGGGTTTCCCCGTTACTGTTTTAAACCGGAATGAGAGCATTCTTTTGTTTATATCCAACTTTAAGTGATACACGTCCAGTTTTGCCATAAACAAAGTAATTTCGCCATAAACAAAGTAATTTGGTGTATTTTTTCTTTAAGCCTAGGTATTTCTTTCAGAATGTTAGTTGTATTCATTCAATTATATCCTACCTTCATATGTCGCATTCATACAGGCGAATTGGTTTGACTAAGGTATTAAAGAGATGTACTTAAGAGCTAAAAGTGGAGACTGTGATTGGTACTAGGAATAGTAAAAATTACTACTTATGACTACGACCAGTTGGAGATAAGGAGCTATAGTCTTTCTAGTCCGCATAGCTGAAAGGCGTTGCTGCTGCCCCGATATTAATTTACCTCTTCCTCCAACCCCCTC
>JAWQUT010000555.1:316691-396056 GCA_033807755.1 Ellobium chinense | reverse complement strand
ACATATTATGTGTTTTAACCACCCTCTCGTTCATAGCACTCGGAGTAATTTAGAACTGGATTCATGATATGTTTGTGGAGACAATAATTCATATTTTAGTCTGTTGATATGAAAGACATTAGTAGATCAACATTGTCTGCCAATGCAGCAACTTTCAAATGTCTAAGCTAGATGTTATAGTTATATCATAGTAAGTTATAATTATATTATAGTAAATATCTAAAACCTGCCTGACATTAGTTTGTTTGGTTGTGTGTCTGGCAAACTGGCCCAGGCTCACCATATTTTCACATTGGTTTAATTTTTCCACTGTGATGAAAATACAACACCCAGATCAGTGACACTATCAACAATGTGAGATTGTGTCTGTCTGTTTAATCTAACTGTCTCTCTTAACTCTTATTGGACTCCGGACCTTAAATCTTCTCTCAAGACTTTCTTCCTGCCGTTTTCTACGTTACAGCATGGAGTCACTTGGGAAATGGTACAATAAAGGTGTAGATGGGCAATAACCCAGTAACAAGACAGAGGTGACTCCAGCACTGCGAGAATGCCTGGCAGTGTGAGAACATCATGTCTTGTTATTGCCCTGCCAGGTTATTGCAATCATTCGCTACCCTGGATTGGCCAGGCTGTGGCGAGTGAAGTCAACGTTCATATCAAGCATAGATCGTAGTTCAGGCAATGAAACTGTGCTAGAAGGGTTAAGAAAATTTCTTATTCTGTTTAGCCAACAGAAGGCATTATTTCCAAAAATCTTTAGCAGAACACAAACAACAAGATGGAAGTTACTTTCTTCTCTTCATGTCAGTTGTTCTGAACCCAATCAGGTGAAGGATTTTTTGCCAATACACAGGTGTTAGTAACTTGTGGTATCTACTGTCCAACTCTCACCTGTATGGTGGTTCTCACCTGTATGGTGGTTCTCACCTGTATGGTGGTTCTTACCTGTATGGTGGTCCTGCATTTGTTGACACTATCATCCAGACCATGAAGCAACCAGCTGTCACAATGCAGCCAAACAGGATCCATCTGGAAAACAAACACCATATGGGATGAAATTCACCTTTCCAAATCAGCAAACCATGACAAACAATCTCCTGTATTTGCCATGGCCTGAGAATGAGGCACAAAAACATGAATGAGGAAGTAAATTTTGCTGTAACTGGTAAACATTGTGACTAGAAAACACAGCTGTAAAGTAAATACAATGTGGACAAACAATGATTGACCGTTCCAAAAGTCTAAAAAAAATTCTTTTCTGCATGGCTAAACTGGCCCAGCTATAATAGTTGTCATCAGGATAAAGAGTTACAACTAGAAATAGATCTGTGGGTGAAGTGACGATCCTGGACTCCAGTATGAGTAGTCCATAAACAGTTTTATTATACCCTTCACGTCACTTCCATTCAGATCTGTTGTAATATTGGAGACCAATAAATGTCCATTAGGCCAATTTTAGATCATAATCCTTGCTTATAGCTTTAACATGAAAAAATTCCACCAAGGTGTTAAAGGATACACTGATGCTGGTGCGAGCTATGGATAAAAGCAGAACGCAGGCGAGTGTCACCAGTAATAGCAATATGAATCCACTGCAGTAGCTAGGCATATCCAATCTGACTGTTGTTTTCTGTGTTTCAGCATGAAGTCACTTGGAAAAGGGTTTAATAAATGTGTAGATAGCTCACTAACCCCATAAGGTTGCAGGAGCCTAATTGGTCAAAAAAATTGGACTATCCAAGTCAATAGTAGCAGAGTATAAAAGTGTAGAAATAATCATATAACATGAAACCACACTGCTGAAGTGATGAAATCCAGTTCTGAATTTGTAAAAAAATAATTGTTCCAGGCAGTGTTTCCCATTGGCTTCAGCGGATTTCATTTGTGTGGACGTGTGATCTGCAAAAGAAGGCCAAATTTTTAACCCCTTTTCATGTAATTTAAAATTGTGAATAATCTAACCGAAGGATCCCCACCGTAAACAGTATATAATTTGAGCACAGTGATGGCACCAGACCTGCAGACTAGTCTTGGCCGTCTCGGAACGTTCCTGTAGTTCGAGAAGAAATTTTTATTAAATGGCTCAAAGAAGCTTTTACAATTTGGCTCCTGCAACCCATAACAACACATGAGATAACTCCAACCATGAGTTTGAGTGGTTGAGATATATGTTGCAAACACCCACATGGCTAGCTGGATCACCCCACAATGAATATCACTGTGGTGGGATGGATGTCTTGAACTTACCTCGACTCAAAGTTGTTTCTAAACGTGTCATAAGTAAGAGCTGAGAAGATTGCAGTCACCAACACAATAAACATGACGAAGACGAAAGAGAGGACCAGGCCAACGTCATAGTCCTCAGGGGGGTCACACCACCAGTTGTCATGACGGCCGAGGCCGGATAGAGGAGGCCAGTAGCTGGCCGTGGGATGCACCAGGATCAACCACATGATTGGAATGATGCACTGAATCAACACAATGATCACAGCCATCCCAAGCAGTGCCCCAGCTGAGGAGATGCCCCTGGAATAAAAGAAAATATAATATAGATTGCACAAGCCTACTTTACCGCAGTCTGCTATCTGCAGTCTAAATTCTAAATACAATTGGGTTTTCAGGAAACCTGTCTACGGCAAGTGAGTGAGAAAATAAAGACCGTACAGTTAGAGCATGACAGTGAATATGAAGGTACAGTAAGTGTAGTATGAGGCACACTCTAAATGTCACCCGGCTGTGCTTCAAAAAGTCTATAGACTTATTCTAGGTGTTAGATTCCTCCATCATCTTCTTCATTTGATGAGCACCAGTACAGTGATTCCAGTGCTGCTGCTAGGCTTAGACGCATCCCTGGAAATTTCAGGGTGTCAGCCAGTCTAGCATCATTTGTTGATATACCTCTTCGATAATCTCAAATTTCTTTCCTCTCAATTTAATGGTCATCTTTGAGAAGTGGGCAAAGTCAAAGTGGGCAACGTCCAGTAAATTACTGAGGGCAGGGGACAACAACCATGTTGTCTTAGTCCAAAAATTGCTGTGACCGTCAAAGGGCACGGTGCCGCAATCAAAAGTTTTTGTACAACATTGTCGGTCACTTCTGACTTACAACTTGTCACACCTAACTCAAGATTCCAAAGTGACATTCGGCACTCACAGACAATCTGATCTGCAGACAGCTCAGTGCAAGTTCTTCCTCTTCCCAAGAATGAAAATTCAGCTGAGGGGTGAGAGATTCGAGTTCATAGAGAAGATATGTGACCCATTTTCTCAAACTGGTGATTAAGTTCCAGTGACTGAGCAGAGATTTCCAGGACATAAGTCAAAAAGGGTATTCATGGTTGAAATTGAGATTTCGTGATATTCGTTAACCTTGATATCTGATCTATTGGTTGAATAAGTATTACATTTGTAGTTTATGTCTAGATGGGTTTATTTTGATGTTATTTCATGAATACGTTGAAAAAGTTTTCTTTTAAGAATATTACCTTTAATAGCTTTCTACCTATTTGTCTTTAAGAACAGTCCATGATTAACAAGTGTGCCAAATTCTCAGCTGTAGCTTATCTAGAATGCCGTATCAAACGAATGAAATAGCAAACCTCCTGAAAACTGCTTAAAATCTCTGTCAGCCAATTCGTCACGAACGGGCATATCGTCACGCTCATAAGATAACTGCCTAAGTCATTCTTTTTGGCTGAAGAAGCTGTTACCATTGGTGCAGGATCTCAGTCAATGACATCACCGAGTTATGTGTGATATTTACTAACTGCATTTTAAACTGCTTGACTGCTGAATAACATTAGGCATTTATAGAATTCAAACATTCAGTAATCAAATTAAAACGTTTTTTCTTCGTGGCTCAAAATGGCAAAAAAATTACTTAGACAATTATCTTATAGGCGTGTCAATATGAGACATTATCTGTTTTGTAACATACGCCCTTCGTGAAATCAGCAATGATTTTGTCAAAACTTACTTTCCCCCACTACCTGCCGATTAGCTCTTATCTTGAATCTCGGTGGAGCTACAACAATGATTTCGGTATAGCAAGAGGGCTTTTCAGTGATTCGCATAATATAATACCCTTAAAATGCAACATCATTACCAATTCAAAAGAATGGGTCATATATGGGCTGAATCAAACATGGTGCTTGACAGGGTGACACTTACAGGTGTCCATGGATGCTCCTAGACATGGCAAAGGCAGCAATACTGGAATCATTGTCTTGTCTCCCAACTGGACAAGTTCAAAAATCGTGGAGAACTGTAACATCTAAAGTGTGTATAAGTTTTGGTAAGCCTAGTCTGAGGACATCTGGATCGCACCTCTTACATAAGTTTTGAGAATGTGAGGACATACTGCAATGTTATTACAGTTTTTATCTTAAAGTTTCCCATATTAATATTGCCCGTCTCATGTGTTGATCCATTCTGCATGTCTAAAATTCAATTTAACATTATCCACATGTACATTATCATTCTTTTTTCTTGAATCTACAAAGTTCACATATCATTTCAATATCATGTACACCTCTGCTCTATTGCTTTCAAAAACTGCCTATAAACTTTATCTCCACGTTGTATGTATCAACATTACTGGCTTGGATCTTTAGTCTATACATTCCCATTCAAATCTAATCCAAACTTACTTATATCTCTCCTTTCCATCATCACGGGCATATCTCCAGTTGTCTATGGCTTTGATGAGCAAGGGGGCAAAGGTTATCATATAGGCCACACCAAACAAGAACCGGCGGATTCCACATGTTGCGTCCGTGGCATGGACAAAGAAGGCAAAGTTGATGGCATACAAGCAGATGATACCAAAAATGGTCATGTAGCCCAAGACAGAAGTTCCGCCTCTCTTCGGGTAAGCAAACAGAAGCACAAAGAACAGGATGATGGCTATTGCTCCGCCCACTGAGGTCAACACGGCAGTCGCGATGGCCCAGATTGACCAGTCATATCTCTGCCGACCTTGTCCATCGTAGTCATAGTAGTTACGAGGCTCTGTAGGCTGGAATTTCTCCTGTATTACAGGTTGTGGTTGTCCTACTACCGTGAACGTGCAGCCACAGCCATTTTCCCCATCTTTACACTGTGAAGTCACCTCTACAGCAGTTTTGGCGTTTTCCACCTGAGCGGGGGATGGGTTGAGCTGGCCTTCAAACAGCTAAAAGAAAAAAATGTGACAGGTTTCAATAATAAGAACATGGTGCAAACCTCTAAACTATCATGATGAAAACAGCAAACTCATTTTCAACGACAACACTATAGAAAAGATTACATTTAGGCAAGGGGTCAGTTAAGTGGACTAGCTTGCTTTTGTTTCTAAAACTCTTTAGCAATCACTGGCCATAAGGCACAAAACCCAAACTAAACTTTTACAAGTTTTGTTCAATGAAACACAAAATATTTGTGGAGGTGTCATTCTTACACCTTAACTCTGGTGTCTGTAAACTTAACTCTGGTGTCTGTAACCTTAACTCTGGTGTCTGTAAACTTAACTCTGGTGTCTGTATACTAATTTGGAACCACTCCCTTTATTGTTCACAAAATCTAGAGTGATTTTATTTGAATTCAAAACTATGTGCCGGGAGGGAATAGTGTTGGGCAGTAAAGTGCCTATGAAAAGTGAAAAGATATGACCAGTGACTGAATTTCAATCTACTGAAGTTGGACGCCCTCCTTGCCTGGATACTGAGGATTATGAACACTAGAAGAACATGATCTACTTACTGGTCATTACCATCTCGCCTTGAAAGCTGCCACCCTTGATGTAGGTTAGCCAGAGTACCAATCTACCTATCAGGCTTGTCTTAAGGCACTTAGGCACTAATTGGTATGAACTTCGCTATAGTCATCATATCCCAGATGGGTTAAAGTATAAGAAATCTATACGTCCCATCTGCCATCTTTAGTTATGGAGAAGGCAACTATTTAGAGGGATCAAGGTGAGAGGAAAGAGAGAGGGAGAGAGAGGGAGAGAGAGGGAGAGGTATTAGTGGTTTGTTCTTACCGTTACATCCTTTGATATGACGGGTTTACTGCTAGCATCAGGCTTCAAGACATGGATGTATCTAACCACGTAGCCACTGTCCCACCATCGGTTGTTCTTGTCAAACATAAGATTTAGCTCTCTATTATGGGTCAAGCTGAAATCTCCGGTAGGACTATTCATAGCCCAGGTCACATTCAGGATGTTCATCCTAACAAGAGAAATAAATGATGACATGAACAGATCTTGAACTTTGGGAAGACATGGTCCATTCCTCCTGGAGATTGTAATACAGACAGCATGGTGTGCAAGTTACCCCAGAAGTGCAATGGAGTTTCTAAGCAAAACTGCACACCAAAGTGCTGAAGAGTGCGTTTTTTTAGGACACTGCGACAGTTGTTTGATGTCCGATTCCATCTTGGTCTCCCAGACATCTTTAGGCATGATCATAATATGAGATTTTCTAGGGTTGCAAACTTCCTTCATTCTACATCAAAGTGTGTTGTTAGTTCTTCATAATTCTTCCACAGCTAATCTATTTGATGTCATCAATTTTCCCTGCCTCTCCTTCCCACAACTGACACACCTGATGTGACCAACCCTTCCCTTCTTCCCCCTCCCCTCACAACTACCAAACCTGATGCCACCAACCTCCCTCCCCCTTCCCCCCCTCTCCCCATAAAAACTAGCCTACCTGATATCACCAACCCTCCCCACCTCTCACCCCTACAACTATTCTGTCTGATGTAACCGATCTCCCTACCCCTCTATCTCACAACTAGCCTACCAGATGTAACAACCCTCCCCCATCCCCCAACAACAACCCTATTTGCTGTCACCAACCCTTCCCGTCACCCCCTTCCCCCCCAACCCCCAACTACCTTACCTGATATACTTCCGAGCCATAGGGTTGTCTAAGTCTTGGTTAGATCCACATGCTTGCCCAGTGCAGAGATTCAGACCTTTCACCACTGTGTAAGTAGCTGCAATTGTGTTTATGATGTACTTGTTCTGCTGCCAGTTTTTCTCAGAAAATGTCTGATGAAGATGAGAAGGGTTGGGAGATAGACGTCATGAAAAGAGGTCAATAAGCTTCGTTAGGCTAATGTAACTGATTTTCGACAGTTCTGGAAAAACAGAATTGTGTATCTGCTAACATGCTTCAACACTCAGATAGACTCATCCTAGTTTTATATTTTTAAACAAGAATTCTATCGGAGCAAAACTTCAGTAAAGTAAACTCTGATGTGATATATTTTGTAAGAATTCATAAAAACACATAATGTGTCTCATTAATAAGGACAGTTGTGTCTCTTAAGTTGCTCCAAATTTCTATTTTGTATCATTCATTGAGTCGTTTTATTTTCTGTGACTGACAGAACACATTAAGTCAATTTATCTCTGCCCTTGACTAAAAATATTGACCTCTGTGACTGATAGAAAACATTTGACTTGTTTTACCTGTGACTGCAAGAAAACATCCAGTCCTATTATCTATGTGACTAACAAAAATAGTGAGTCATTTTATCACGGCAACTGAGTCATTTAATCCTTGTGATTGACAGAAAACTTTGGGATATATTATTTCTATGACTAACAGAAAACATTGAGTCATTTTATGTCTAAGACTAGCACAAATATTGAGACATGAATGACACAGAAACTGTGAAGTAATTAAATTAGTGACTGAAAAACCCAATGTGTCACTCACCCTGCTAGTGTTGCATTCCGCTTGACCCACATTGATGGGTTTCTCTGATGAACTGATGGTGCAGTCAAACATGGTCTGGTAAAACTCTTCATACCAGTCCCGTGGGATAGAAAGGCCTGGGTTGTTGATGATTGATGAGTAAGACAACAGATTCACGTAGTTGTTGAAACTGCTGACAGTGTCGGTCCAGCGACTGACAGCAATGATGCGAACCTCTACACCTATGGGCAGTGTGCTGTCCAGGAGCCCATCCAATAAATCTGCATCCACACCAATCACCCAGACATAGTCGTCTATGATGCCCAGGGCCTTCGCTGCCGCCAACACACGACGGATGTGATCAGCGCTGCCCAACACGATCACTGCATTAGAACCTAGAAGAAAGCAAACATACCAACAATCAACAGGTATTCAGTGAACAGTCTAGACCCACCAACACATGACAGATGTTATTAATGTTGCCCAGCAAGACACCTACATGACCACAAGTGATGGTTGTATCATTTGGAACATCATGTCTAATCCCAGGCCTAAAGGCCACTAAATCGCTCCTCAAAAATGTAAAACCTATTACAGTAAGTCACAAATACTAAAGTGAACAGGGAACTCTTCACTCTAGAAAGTGAAAAATAGTGCTGAGTGAAGAAACAAACTGCAACTCAGTCTCCAAGTAGTGGATGTCCATTTGGTATAATCTTAGGCCATTCCCAAGATGTGTTATATTAGTGTTAAAAGCAGATTTGGAATTGGTGCAAGGTTGAGGAAGGATCACTCCATGGTAACTGCCGGGACATTTAGACAATACTTTTTAAACAAAAGCACTCACATATTTACTTGTAATCCATTTTATTTAGTTTTCTTTACATAAATAAAAATAATCAATAGCAATTTAACTCACAAATTTAACATTTGACTTAAGAGATAAATTGGATCTCATATAATCGCACCTCATAGGGTGGTGACTGATGGGACAGAAAAAGGACCTTTGATTTTACATGGTGACCCACAGTAGCACAATTTCTGAACATTAACCACTGATACTAGGAAATATTTCTACACACTCAGATAATGCATTTTAACATGTGAGTAAAACAATTTTATCCAACAACAATAATTTAGCACACTAGGGCCGTCTTTCTGAGTAACTGATGGGATTAAAAAAAACTGGTAAGTGATGGGACACAATGGTAACACAATATTTTAGAGAAGAAAGCTACTTTGCAAAGTAGGAAGTGAACTCTTCCTTCCAAATACATTGAACTATTCCAGCTATTCTGCAGGATGATGCAGGATGATGCACTAACTTGCTTTATAGAAAGTTGCATTTCAAAAATTGGTCCTCAGGTAACATTTTACATGGAATGACCCGGAAAAGAGACAGAGTCTCTAGGTATTGTACAAGAACACTCCCAACAGAGCTGTCTCTTTCCTAATCTTGCCGCTAACACTAACCCATACACAGTTAGGGGGCAGTCCCAGGATTACACCAAATTGAAAAAAAGACATTTGTAACTGCAACAAAATAGTTATACAGTAGTGATAAGTGTCATGTATTCTGACTGACCACCCAGCCACCCTTATGATACCATCCTCACAAGACGACTCACACACAAACCTGACACTCCCCAGCGCTGAGATCAATAGTTCAAAAACTGCTCATAATAGTAGAGAAAATGGAGACAATTTTACTGCTTAGATCAGTATTCATAAACTGACAACAAACCTTTGGGGCCACTCAGCTGAGTGAGCAAGTTCTGTACATCAGTGTTAGCCCCCGTCCCGACCATCACGCTGCTGCCGCGACACACTCTGTTGCAATGGGAGGTGAGACAATATAATAATTACTACTATAGTTTACACTTGTAAAAGAAGCTTGCTACAACATTTGCATGACACACTACAACATTTCATATTACACCTATACCAAACAACCCATAAGCCTAATTTAAACTGGCTATTACTTGTAGAAAAAGTGGTTTGAATTCAATCTAATTTTACATAAGGCATTTGAGAAAATAGCATTTTTGGGTAGAGTATATCCCTCATTCCTAAGCTCACGACAACAAAAACAACACCAACAATCTACAGTGATATCAGAGGGCATTAATCTTACACGCAGGTCCACTACTTGAGTAATACTGTCCATTCATAGCTTGAGCTAAGAATATTACCCTCACAGTGTTGGACAATAAAATGGTGTTGATGCAGTCCAAAGAAGAGACAGACAGGCCTAAGGATGTGGCTATATTAGATGTTCACGGATGCAAATATTAAGCATTGTTGACATCATCACTGGTTGTAACGACAGACCAGCGTAACAGGTATAACATAGATGACTATTTCCATACAGCTGTTTAAGGTGAGGTTTATTTTTATTTCAGCATTAAGTGATTGTTAATGGAAGGATATAATAAAAGTGCTACTGACCTATCCTCAGCTACAATTTGGCCTTTGTAAGCCCACACTTGAGTGAAAGAAAATTGGCTGATTTACAATACAATACACATGGGTAATCTCACAATATAATCTTTATGGCAAAATGCACAAATTGACAGGCAACAGACAGACATGAAAATATGATGATTTTATTCAAAATGGCGGCAGACAAGGGTTAAAAAATTGCATACATCATACTTAACATACGAGTCTATTTAAAGCAGGATTTGTGTTGTTCTTTCTATTTGCTGGTTGCTTAAGGCATGACGTTGTTCAGATTTGATTTTCAGTTTTCTCAGATATTGGGCATTCTGCTAACCCAGTTAATTCTATGCTAGAATTCTGCATTTCAACTTTTCCTATATATTAGAAATTTGTTTGGTTTACAAAGAGGCAGCGTGGGCGTGCGGTTTGTGAGTCGTACTCAGAAACTGAAGACTTTCAAGTCTAAGGTTTATGTGTTTGACTCGCGAGCTGGGCGGTTTACGTTGTAGTGTCCTTGGGAAAGACACTTCGCTTCCATTTCCTCACTCGACTCAGGTGTAAATGAGTACCTGGCTTTAGAGCTGGGGGGACCAGGGTGCTGCACCGCTGGCGACCAGCAATGACTTTGTTATGCATTTCATTTGTAATATTATGTATTTACATGTATGATGTGTATTGTTATATGTGTTGTATTATGAATGAGATGTTTAACACTGTATGACACTGTAAAAACAATTTCCCTACGGGGTAAATAAAGTCGTATTTATTATTTATTATTTATTATTATTATTATTAAGAGTATTTATAAAAGTAACATACTTTCCCTCCACTGCCTTTCCTACAACCACTTGTAAGCATATACATGTACATAAATCAGCTTACACTACAGACACTTAACCTCACCTTTCCATATTGGCATAATATGCAAACTTCTGGTATGGATAGACACCATCAGCTGAGTCCTCATATACCACATCTACATAATCCCATCCCAGCTGTGACAGCAGGGAAGCCAGCCTCTTCATCATGGCGCTGACTGGAGCAATAGTGCGCACCAGGTACTGTTTGCTGTCCAATGCTGTGCTAAGAGCATCAGGGCTCAGGTAAGTGATGCCTGGCATCTCAAGCACTCGTGAGGCTGCCATAGTGTTAGCCTCGCCAACAGTGATGACACTGCCGAGGCTCTTGATAGACAGTGGCATGTCCTCGTCAAACCTGGAGAGAATGAGTGGAGAAGGTAAGAATGTATTAAACGATACCATGGATGCCTGAAAGATCTCTGAATGTTGGATATGTAACTGCTTAGAACACAAGAAAACCATCAGATTTGTGAAACAGCTGCACAAAAAGATCAGAGAGCATCACATTATTATAAACCTTATTAACTTGTTTTTAATGCTTTATTACTTCCCTCCCAAGTCTTCATTCCATGCCTCTCATCTCAGTCTGCAGTCTCAGCATGCAGGATGTTAAGTCCACAGACAGTGCCGTTACATTACAGAGATGACAGTAAGACGTATATATGGGTGACCCATTTTGTACCAGTCGTTCAACAACAGGAGAATTTGGATCAGAGTTGTCCAATCTTGAGGGTCATGGTCATTCTGGGATACTGTGCATGTTTCCAGATATGGGGGATCCTTGTCAGCGTTTGTTGATGGACTGATCCCAGCTGAGGTTCAGACTGAAGCACTCACTGCAAGACTCTACCAAGCAATGAGTCCTTCCGTCTTTACTGAATACTCATCATAATAGAGAAAACACCAACACCATTTATTTGTTATAGATATAATTTGGTCAGCTCCTCCCATGTTCTGACATTGGCAGTCCATAAACACTACAACACCTGGTGACGTCATTACTGTATACAGTGGGTGAATTTAGTTTCTTGATGCACCATTCCTAAATATATCAAAATTAGACATTCCCAGTGACCGTTGGAGCATATTCCATAATAATGCCTCAGGTGTGAGTAATCAAAGTCATAGCAACACAAGCTTCATTCTGACTGGCTGCCAGACATTATACTAACGTCTTCTTCAAAAAGATAAATGTTAATTCTGACCTGGAGTTGCAGAGTCCCTCTCCCTGTAACAAGCCAAACAGATCTTGATCTACTCTCAGGCTATTGGAGCAGGTATCAATAGCCAGGAACCTGTAGCGGCCCTGCAATAGGGAAAGATATTTGTGAGTAGTTGGAACATGCATAGGCATTTATATCACATGATGAAGTTAAAGAAGTAGCCTACCCCCTTTAATTCTGAATTCTGACTCCTTGGGGTCCTACAGATAAATTTCATAATAATTTGCAGTTATCTCCAATAAATATACAATTTTTGTATTTAGAGTAAATCTTGGCTTTATGAGTGGCCAGTTTTGCCAACCACACATCCAACTTTGCCAAATACTCTTACAGTGTCAAACCCTCAATTCATTATCAACGTTGCTAACTACCCATTTACTACAGACACTGCAAATCATTCATCCATCATCACCAACTGAACATTCAGCACTATCAACCATCTAACACTAACACAGCCAGCCACACATCCAACACCACTATCAACCACACATCCAACATTGCCAACCACACATCCAACGTCGCCAACCACACATCCAACGTTGCCAACCACACATCCAACGTTGCCAACCACACATCCAACGTTGCCAACCACACATCCAACATTGCCAACCACACATCCAACGTTGCCAACCATACATCCATCATCACCAATCTCACACATCCAACACTGCCAACCACATATCCAACACCACCAACAGCACATGAAACACTGTCAACCCTTATCTAACACTATCAACTGTATAACTAGTACCACCAACCACCAACCCACCACCAACACTGCTAACCATACCTCAACACTTCCATTCACCCATACAACTTTGCCAACCACACATCCAACAACCATCTATTCAACTTAGTCAACACACATCTAACACTACCAACTACCCATGTGATACTCCCAATCTCTGTGCACAACTATCAACCATTACCCAACACCACCAACCACCCATCCAACATTGCCAACCACACATCCATCATCATCACCACCAACCACCCATCCCCTGTCAACCACACAAACACCACCACTAATCCATCCCACCAACAACCCATCCCCTACCAACCATCCCTCTGAGCTAACCTGTGTGACGCTGAGGACGTTCTCCAGGGTGTAAGTGAATGAGAGATATTGCTGGAAGCCCACTGGGTTGATGTCCCCACAACGGTACGGGTCGACTCCTTGTTTGTGGATGTCAAAGAAGGCAACAATTGTCGTCACATTACCACCACCGGATGGAGCTGAGCTGCAAGAGACAAAAAATAAAGCAAGAAAATCTGAATGAACCGTCACCCAAGTTTTTCAGGTATTTGTATCTTCATTTAGTAAAGTCTGTTACTCTCCCAAATTGTGCTTAGGATAGAGTTAAGGACAGGATTAGGGTTAGAGCAGGGGTTAGGGAGGAAAGAGGATTCCTGGTTATTGTCCAGAAACTCTCGTAAGGGTGCTCTCTCTTTCCCTAACTCTGCCTCTAGCACAAACCCATCTTGCAAAAGTCCCTTGACTATATCAAATGAACATAAGTAGACTGAGCTGAAGACATAGGTAGTTGTGAAACTATGGTTACACGATTTGCTAGATGGCGTTTATTCATGATTTATTCACTATCTTGTAAAATGCTGACGGTAGATAGTATTTCTGACACGGCAAGGCAAAACGAGTCTTAAGTCAGTATTGACAA
The DNA here is from genome assembly GCA_033807755.1 of Ellobium chinense. Lineage (NCBI taxonomy): Eukaryota > Metazoa > Mollusca > Gastropoda > Ellobiida > Ellobiidae > Ellobium > Ellobium chinense. The sequence goes on along the minus strand of JAWQUT010000555.1, from coordinate 382,164 downwards.
AATTAAATGGGTTCTGTCTGCAGAGTGTGTCTGCACTTGCATATCCGTATGTAAATAAGTAGTTTTACCAGTTCACTGCATGTCTTAGAATATTAAGAAGATCTTCTCAGTTCCAAAAATTTGCAATAATAAATCTGTTTTACTCATCTGTCAAAACAAATGTTTACATCTGTCTTAAAGTTCTTAATTCTAAATTCTTAAATGATGAATGGCTTCTATATCATTTTTCCTTTTCTCCTAGTGGTAGGTGATACAGCCTTTTTTGTTTGAACTGTTCCAATCCAAGATATTCTATTTTAATATCTCCACCCATCTCTTCCTCCAAGAAAAAACAAATCATCAATTCGTTTTTTTAGTTATCAACTGTAAACACCTGATTTGCCTGACATGATAGTAAATGACAGTAAACCTGGTCAGTTTTCACACGGAGGTTGGGAAGAGGAGGGCTCTATAAAAAGAAAAGAAACCTAATATGTTACACACCCACAAATTAATGTAGGTGAACTGAGTGGGACATGTAGGTCAACTGAGTGGGACATGTAGGTCAGTTGGGTTGGACATGTAGGTCAATTGGGTTGGACATGTAGGTCAATTGGGTTGGACATGTAGGTCAACTGGGTTGGACATGTAGGCCAAATAAGTTGGACATGCTCATCTGTGCTATTGATCAGTGGGAATGACCGAAGAAAATAAAGACTGCGTTGACAGATAGTGAAGTTGGCACAATGGTTAAACACCTGGTGTGTAGCCTCAAATGGCTGTAGCCCCACAGAATGTGATGACGTTGTCATGCTGTCTCCATGGACAAATAAACAAGTCAATGCATATAGCCCACTACAGTCTATACAAATCCAAGTTATCATGAATGAGCAAAATGGTGAAAGCCACTTACAACTTATGGAAGACGTAACGTATTCTGCTGTCTCTGATGGCAGGACATTCAGCGCAGGCATCTTCTCGGTTGCAATCGCTGTCCCAGGTGGACACATATGAGTTGTACACATCCACCATTCCACTCATCACATTGTAGGTGCCAATCTGAATGGTGTGAGGGTGAGTACACAGAAAGTCATCAAACAGTGCAAAAAGTAGGAATTGTGTACAAACACAAACAAATTCAACTCCATAAGTATTTGCTACATATCCAGAAATCTGAAAGGACTACTATGAATGGAAACATTCAATGTCCACACTTCACCCAATCAAATGCTATCTGTGTTTTACATAATTTGTGGCGTACAGTGTGTTTTATAACTGAAAATATTTATGACAAGATATCATGCTGTACCCCATGCATCATGTCTGCTGAGGTAGCCTTGATCCAATGACTTGGAGCGTAAAGAATATCTCATTTGCTTCATAATTAATGCATAAGAAGAGTTGAAGAAGATGCAGTGCTGATTTCAAAACGCAACCACAAAAAAAAAAATAAATGGACAGATGAAACACACATGACAGAGACAGAATTCCCAAACAAGCATCCATTTGAGCCAGTCAAACTTGTATAAACATTGTTATTTGAATGACTCTATCCCTGAATGTTTCAACATTCCCACACCACTGTGGTGAACAACCAAGGCTGTATAGAGAACCATAAGGCACTTAGCAATTGGAATGATTATATCAATTCATTTCACAATCTTGATCTTCATCCCATTGCCATGCTATCCCAAGATGCATCACCCACTTGCTGATAGCCGATTCCTCCAAGCCCTCCTGTCTGGATGGAGTTGAATCTGTAGTTGGCCACTCCAGATCGATTGCTGAACCTAAACTGGTTGCCTACAGGATCAGTGAAGTTGACCTCAGCCAGCTTGTCTCGTAAGACAAGTCTACGGTCTGAGTTGCTACGGTACGCCTGGCAGACAGCTGTGTATCCATCTCCTGTAAGAAACATGAGTGCATCATGTCACCGGTGCTACCTTTTATTGAAAAATCCCAGATATACCAAAACCAAAATTTTACAACAAACGCAAGGAACTTTCATGCTGAGCGTCTCTTTATAAACAAACAAACAAATGGTGCATTATGTTTGCCATATCAGGAACTATAAATGTTATGAGATGACAATCCAGGAGAGAGAGTGATAACTTTAGGCTCTAATCAAACTGTGAATTTGATCTAATTAGGCAAATACAATCTTACTCCATGAAACGGCAGAGCAAAGAACTACATTATCAACAAGTTCACAGTGAATAAATAACTCTACACAACCAAGACATTCCCTTTATCCCTTCACTATGTCAGGTAAGGTCCTGGCACTCCCCAATCTAGTGCTGTTTCCAACTCTAAAGCAAACATTCAGTGGGAGTGTCCTGGTACATTGAAAGTATGGGGTAAGAACAAACGTGTACGTCATATGTAGCACTGGAGTTACGAATTTCATTTCTGTTCTACCAAGGAACAGCCCACCAAATGTCTGTCTAATTGGTCTTTACCATCCTGACTTCAGTTGTTGATTCTTTGAACACTAAGCCTTTGCTGCATTCCCTCCCTTGTCTCCCCTCCTCTATCTCTTCTCCTCCACTTATTTATCAACTGTTCCTCTCATCATTCACACCATCACAAGAAGAGTCACTGTCTGCCATAAACTTATTCATCAGTGTGACAGTAACGTATGGACAGAGATGCAGTGTGCACTAGAAAGGAAACATTTTCTGACTAAATATCCACAAGCCAAAAACGTTACTGATGAACTAAACTCTAACAGAACTCTGAAAAGCGGTAAATTTCTGGAAGACTGGCACCCCTATGTAAACAAGTGATAGCATTTCAAAAGAACACATAAACGGAATCAACAAAACTACGTGGACTGACCTGTATTGGAACAATAAATACATGGAGATTTTGAGAAGAAAAAGGAGCATCCTTATCAAGTGCAAACTGTTCCAAGTCATAAAGTCCAAACATCACGTGAGATAAGTAACACCTGCAGCGCTCGTGATTTCGACTGTGCATCATTTTTGATTGTTGTGCATCACTTTTGATTGTTGTGAATCATTTTTGATTGTTCACCTTTGTGAATCAGTCAGCCAAAACAAACAAATCCGATATCTGAGATTCAGGCTCAAAAGCATGAATGACTACAGTAATGTTTACAATTATTAGTAGACACACAGTGTGACTGTAAAACAGAACTGTGGCCTGACTTAGCCAGCACAAGGAAGCTTTTTGTAGCTTTTCAGAAAGATCATTGAAGACGACAGTCAAGTCTCATGATCTCAATCTTCAGCAGACTATCAAAATTCACAAAACTGTGGTAACTTTCTAGTCTCAGGTTCTTATGAATTAATAATGAAATACAACTCAGAAACTCAAACGGCCTGAATGTTTGTTTCCACCTCTTTTTGACTAGTTTTAGTTTGGCTGCAGTAATGAAGGAAGGGTATTTATTAAGATGCTGTCAATCAGCCTTTGTTCCTCCCTCCCTCACAAGTTTGACCCACTTATAGTACAGCACAGATCAATAAACCTATATTCCCTTGACCTGATCTCTATTTTGGAGTAGTGAGAGGTGTGTATTTAAGATGCCTGTGAATTTTAACGTGTAAGAAATTTATCCACTGCTGTTGTTTGACTTGAATGAAGTTTGCACTCAATTCAGATGACCCAATGGTCATACCGCAGACTTCTCTGAGGGTTTTGTCAATGCCAAACGCTGCAGCATAGACAGCGTCAATGACGTAGACCACCCCAGGGTCCTGTTGATAGCCTGGGCTGTTGATCAAGCTGGAGGGGTTCAGGGGGCATGGCTGGGGGTAGCCCATCGTGTTGGCCTTATTCGTGTAGCAGTTGAGAATCTTCTGATAGTATTCCTCAAACCAAGGGTTCTCCCCAGAGTTGGCCAAGGTCTTTGAGTTGATGTACGTTTCAAAAGTCTGACAATAAATAAAGCAGAATGTGTTCATAGTGGATATCCTAAGGAATACAGGTTTGCCTAGAAACCAGCAGGACCCTGTGTGAGACAGCGGTGATGAGAGAGATCCCTATGGAGCTTTGTGAAATTTGTTGCAAATTGTATTTGATGTTGACTTTAGTGTAAAATGTCATATTCCACAAATATGGTCAAATGCAAATTCTGTTATAATTTTTTGTAGAATTTTGAATCACTTCTGATGCATTGACTTTCTGTGTAGGTTTAGAACTTTATTATCTCTTCATGTCAATAAAAAGGGCTGCACAAGTCTCATTTTTCTCCTAACTTTATTCATGTTGAACATGACATTATACACCAACATGTACAATATGCTAGCAAACAGAATCCATTCTTTGAATGTGACTGCCATGCATAAGCAGTGAATCTGTAGTACAGGGCTTACTGATAATAACTGATTCTGAAACAATGTGAAAACAAACATGCACTGAAATCCCATCAAAAGTAAAAGCATTCAAAGAAAGCTATGTTACAAAATTCAGTGAAACAGGAGATCATAATTAATATAGTTCCGTCATGCTTTTGCATTTACTCTCAGATGTCATAGTAAATGGCCCTTTAAATGAGCATGGATTGATGATATATGATTGTAATATTTCCTTGTAATGGAAAGGGGAAAAAACTATTATTTCTTTGATTCTTAGATGACAACCTGTATGCATTTAAGATCTGAACAAAATCAATTATTTCTCAAACTATACGGCTTTCATGAATGTTACACCTATAATTACCAAGCAACTTTCACTGGAAAAAACAGAGACGTATCAAATTGCATACATGGAAGTGGAGTAGAATTTTAATGAAATGAATATATTACCCCCCAAAAAAATATTCTTAAAGCAAACAACCTAAACAGTTGTAAGAAAATGTTGACGACATATTTGTCAAACATTATTTTGATTAATTTCTTCCAGCTGGTCAAACCAAACCTTCGATATTCATCTTGCCAAAATTACTGTACAGTGTGTGTACAAGAGTGTATGCTTGGGTGTCTAGGATGTTGTTTTTTTTTTTTGCTGTAAAGCGTTCAGAGCCTGTCTTGTGTGAGCACTCCATGAATGCATTTCAATATCATTATATCAAACATTTTACAACAGCATCTCCTGAGCCCTTTTTAATTCAATAACATCTAATAAGAGAGTATAGTTCGTCGGGTGATTCAACTTGTGTTAGTGATTCAATCGAATAAGCGATTTTGATGGACACTGAAACTACAGCACCAATGGAGAGTGAAGTGGATAAAACAACTTACATCCACATCATCCGCATCCAGCTTGATGGTGACGGATCCCTTGGCTTGCTCCTCCACGCCCACAATGGCATCTTGGTTATCTGCCCATGTGGACGAGCCAACAAATCTGGAGATGATGAAAAAATTAATGGATTAGCAAACAAATCTATAGAAGACGGAAACAAAATGTAACAATTTCCATATAATATTTCAAGCCACTCATGAAATGTAAGTTATATCTTACTCATATCTTGCTCAAAATGTTTATCTTTCTAGCTTTCTCATGACATTTGAAAGCAAAACATTTCTTTCCACAGTTCCACACTCTCTCAATTATGACTTTAACAACTGCCAGATTGCACTGTCATAACAACAGACCGCACCACCCTTACTACAACAGACTGCATCATCACTATGACAACAGACTACACCATCATTATAACAACAAATTGCACCATCATTATAACAATAGACTACACCATTACTATGACAACAGACTGCACTATCACTACAACAACAAGAGCAACAACAAACCTAAGTTCCTCCGCCGAAACTCTGTCCGAATCGCCGACAGCCTTGAGCACTGAGTTGATATACATAGTACCCAAGAAAGTGACCACAGCATTGGCTGAAGGCTTTTCAATCAGTTTGGCCAGAACAGCACTAGAAGTTTCACTGAAAACGGAGTTTGAGGAAAACTATCATGAAATTTGCAAGGATAGACTGAAGTCACACTGGGCCAGTAGGGGTCAAAGTCAGAATACTAGGGCCAAAATTGTTAAAATATAACACTAAACTCCAACTGTTTCAAATAAAAAAGAACTGTAAATATAACAGAATGTGTCAAAAAATATTTGCAAACAAATTAGGTAAACAAACTGGTTAAAACTTTTTAGATTGTTTATTTTTGTAATACATTCATCCTTTAAGGATAAACCACTAGAGAAATCTATTCTGTGGATTGGTCTCAGCAATGAAAACTGATCTGCACAGTGAGCTGGAAACTTACGGACTGGTGACCCCAAGATCTGGATAACTGACAGACTGAGCCACACAGACCCTGTAGTCAGCGGCATTGCGGAGGAAGTCATCTTTGGCCGAGATTCCATTGCTGTTATCTTCATACAAAATCTGAAGAAGAGAAACAAGAATTAAGATTGTTTTCTTGACAACATTGGGGAAAGATATTCTGTTGTTGGATACGGACAGTTGATAATCATATGAGTAAAACTTCCCATGCGCAGTAGAGAACAGTGAACTTCCTCTCACTAACTTCAGCCCAACGCTATCATGTTGTGGCTTCATGTACTTGTCATCTGTCAACATTTTTCTTTTCATAAACTAGAACTTCTCGTTATCCAACATTTGGTGGATGCAAAGACAAACAAAAAACATCATTACCGTGCATGAAAATACTGATTTTATGATCAATTAGGATCTGTAAATGAATTTTACTTCTTGTAGAGTGAATTATATCACTGCAGAATGGGTCTTTAACTGTGAAATTGCTGTAGATATGTCACCACCGCATAACAGTTACTCCTGCCACTTCAAATGATTATATACCAGTCACTAAATGTAAGTGACCGTTACGGACATGATCTTTTTTTTTTTTCATTCATTCTTTCTGAATTTTTGTGAAATTATATTGTATGTGGTTGGCTTTGGCGTAAATAAACAAAGTTGAAACCTGAAACTTGTATCCCAGCCTAGAATAACACAAGGCTCCAAACATCCTTAAAGATTCAGAATCAATTTTTGTAACCATAAAGCCAGCTAGGACTCACTGACTGGCTGCAACATGCAAGGCGATCATGATCCTTCAGGGTTGGTGGGAAGAGACACTTCTTATCAAGCTGCCCTAACCTCTGTACCCTGCTAGGAAATCTTGATTTAACTGCACACTTTTCCTCCTTCTCTCACCTCCAACACTTCTCCTCCTCAGCCTCTTCACAAATATTCATCCCTTGTAGTTCCTTGTGAATCAGTCTCACCTGCACGTATCTGATGTCCATCTTGTCCAGGAACTTCAGGATAGCCTCTACCTCCTTCCCATCAGATGGAACTGTCCGGTAGAAGAAAGGATAGACCCTTTTATCACTGAGCTCATCACTGCCAGCGGCGTAACTGATCTGTTGATGAAGAGTAACCACAAAAACATTAGTCTCATTGAGTGTAAGGGATTTCACAACTGCAGCTATTAATTATCATTTCTTGAGTCATCTGAGTTACTTTATATTGTAACAGGCATTTCAAAAATAATAATGGCCCCATAGAGGGACCATGATATAATTATTGTATGTGAACACTGGTGACTGAAATTGCCTCAGTGTAGTGCTAGCTGCTCAGTCACTGGAAAAAAAAAATGGTCTTCAAAATATGATTATGAGTGCTACTTTATTCAAACTCAACTAAGTAATTCCCTCATGCAGCAAAATTCCATTGATTTTAAATCAGATAATTCTTAAATAAATAATAAATAAATAAATAAATACGACTTTATTTACCCGATAGGGAAATTGTTTTACAATGTCATACAGTGTTAAACATCTCATTCATAATACAAACACATATAACAATACACATCATACATGTAAATACATAATATTACAAATGAAAAGCATAACAAAGTCATTGCTGGTCGCCAGCGGTGCAGCGCCCTAGTCCCCCCAGCTCTAAAGCCAGGTACTCATTTACACCTGAGTCGAGTGTGGAAATGGAAGTGAAGTGTCTTTCCCAAGGACACTACAACGTAAGCCGCTCAGCTCGCGAGTCAAACACATAAACCTTAGACTTGAAAGTCTTCAGTTTCTGAGTACGACTCACAAACCACACGGCCACGCTGCCCTCCTACATTATAGATTGACATGAATATCAGACTGATTTCAACTGGATGCAGCACAATTTAGACACAATGTCATTACACCAAGTTTTGAAGTGAAACTACACAGACATGGTGGCAGTGGTTTTCTTCAGACCGTGTGATCACGCGATTCAACCTTTAAATTTCAAAACACCTCCTACATATGAACTGAGAGTGCGCTGACTTCCCCATTTTTCTGACACTTCAAAGTCTGCATTACTTGTGAAAAGTTTAAAATCCCTCCAAAATTTTACAAATCTCCCTTTTAAATTCATGACAAGAGGGGAACATCCCTACCCTCCGTGCCTCCTCCTGCTCAAATGACCAGGAGAAAACACTGGTGATAGTATCATAACTCATTATATCCAGGCTCCGGAAACACGTGGAAAATGATTGGCCTATGGTGGCTAGAAATGCATATGAAAAAAATGGACTGTCCCTGTACATCGTTCAGAAATACGAAAGTTGCTCTGAACATAGTTTTGCCTGGATGTCCTACTTTTTTCTTATGTTGTTTACGCGGTGATAAATAACCTGTAATTGAGAAATATGTCATGAAAAGATGATTCTGAGCTGAGCTGCTATTTTCTGACAATTCCAGCAGCAGCTGTTTGTATATAGAATAAAAAAGGTGAGAGAGGGCGGGAATAAGGAGAAGCACCAAAATCCCCTTTACCTGAGGTATTTCCAAGTCTGTCAGAATTCTTGCCAGGTATATGGATGGCTTGCTGCCATAGGACCCAATGTAGGTATCAATCTTAGACGGTGTGACCACCACACCATCCCTGGCAAGAGTTGTCAGCCCGTTGTTGATATTGCTGACAATATAACCCCCCCTGACCTCTGAGCCACAAGCATCAAGACCAACTCCTCCAAGACGAGTTCCCCTCAGGATATCCTTAAACTGTCCTTGCTTGGAGTTCACCTGGTTGATGGCATAGTGGAATGCCTCCAGCAGCAGGAAGCCGTGAAGGGTTTGGATCTTACCACAGGTGAAAGGGCTCAGGTAGCGCTCATGGACATCAAAGACACCTGGCGGGAACAACCACACAACACCATCAAAATTTGATAAGGGATGTACACACACATCATTAAAATCTTCTTGACAATCATTACTGACCAGTTTGTCAGTGAGGAAAAAGTCTCTAGTACCTTACATCCAAACAGTGGTTCCAGAAGGTGTTCAGAATGTGACACTTTCATTTATAGCAAAAACAGATAAAAAAATGTTTACTATCTACATCAACTACAGCCACTATCACTGACATCCTCAGCATCATCATCATCATTTTGTCCATTTAAAAAGTAAACTTAATAACACTAGTAGCGCTAGCTGACCACGCGCTATGCAACCCACTGGCTGCGTGACCTAGTTTACCCATGTATACTGTCTGACGGTTAGGACCTGTTGCCAGTATACATGGCTGCATAAATATGATCACCGCAGGTAGAGGTTGGTTGAGCGATGTGTATATATACTATTGCCGCACTGAACAGTAGTGAGCGCACGGTAGTATATATACTATCACCGCTTCACGAGGGTTATTACATTTTTTTTAAAAAAGTCATGTTTAAAATTAGAATAAATGCACCAAATTTTGGGGACAAAATTATGTCCGTTCCTCAAGAGTAAATAAATGTAAACTCATCACCTCAACATCACTATTATCATCATCAGTCTCATCACTATCAGTTTTCGACCAGCGCAGCTCAAGCTGTCAAGAAAAGCTGATGGTCGCCAATACAGGAAGGTCAACTCACCAGCTAAATACACATCCCCTGGCGTGTGTGAGAAGTTCAGTCCCCTCATGATACAACCCAGGCAGGGGGCGCTGCACAGAGACTCCACATTAGGATACTTGGTCATTTGATTTTCAGCTAAGTCCAGGGACACGCCTGCATAACTCCCAATCTGTGGGAAAGAGACAAGGTCATCCTTAGTCTTTTCTATGGCATTTCACTCTTCATTTCACCTCCTGTTTCCCCATGATGAGACAACAGTGAAAGTGCACAACTCATCAACCAGCTAAGAAAATGATCTCAGTGACAATTACAGGAAGGAGCTTCCATAAATTAGGCACTTTTATTTTCCAGGTATCAAAACAAGTAGCTTTTTTCTCCTTTTTTTTTTTTTGCTTTTGGTTTTGTTTTGCCACTGTCTCTTTTGAGCCTCAAATTATCCAAAACTGAAGTGAGTAAAATTTGTTTGCAGCTAACTGGTCCATCTCCTCTGAGCAGTACAAAAATACTGAAACCTGCATCGAAGTTGCAAGAAGGCGAATTATAACTTTCTTTTCACATCAAATTACATTTACAATCTTTAACATCTCACACTCGAAACTCTGGACTGGTCCTGTTTACTACATTGTGTATCAAGTCCTGAGCCTTGATTCTCAAAGGAATTTCAATGTTCATACCGATCTATAATTGCCTGCGGAGTCACTCTGCAGAATGTCATAGGCTGTGTTCCCCTCTCTCTCCAAGAAGCGGAATGTCTTGTGTCCTTCGTCCACAAAATTGGCCATGTTCAAGTTAATGTTGAACCTGTTTCGTTTGTCAGGAGCTGTCTCGAAAGCAGGGCAGGGCATAGTGTAGTCTGCCCCACAGTATTCCCGGACGGTACGGTCCAGCGCGTCCACAACAGCATACACTGCATTGATGGTGGACAGAATAAAGTTGTCTTCCTGATAGTCAGGATCACTTGTGATGGCAGGCAAGGGGGTTGGACATGCCGTCGGGTACATGGAATAGCCCGGCAGGTTGCAGTTCAACACCTGGAAAATAGTACAGCCAATGGTAAAGTTTTTGGAAAGTGAAACTATAAGGGCATTGGCTCAATACAGAAACTTCTTTGGCATTTACTCTACTTTTGTCTTGCTAAAATACCCAAGTTTCCTGACCTGGTTTTCAGTTTCTGAAAATTTTGGTATTTTGCTACCCCTGATTTAGTCATTGCCTTCATGTGCATATATTCAATTTCCACTTTGTTTCTTACACTCTTTCTTAAATGAGCAGTAGCAAGTCGTCCATTTCCTGGAGTTTTCTCCTTCTTTCACTTTAGTCTGTTTATTAATAGTGACAAAGGGAGACACACACAGGGCTACCGCAGAATAGTGAATATTATTTTCATGACTCTCCCATATTTCTAGAGAGTCAAATATTTTTTCCTTGTCCTAGTTAAAACTGTCAAACAACAATTTTCAATCCGCTGCAGGAATTAAAAAAGGTGTTTGTGTTTCCTCAAAAACTTCCATTGCGATATTTGTCATTGCTTCAGTTTGGACTTGGTTATACTTTCTTCTTGAACAGATCAAATTCTTATTACTATACAAAGTAGACAATTTTCTCTAAATAAGTTTCTTTCTTCCTTTTTTAGAAAAAGTGAAGCGTGTTGCATTTCTTGTGGGGGCAAGGAAGCAGACCTACCTTCATGTAATAGTGAGCAAAATAAGGGTTGCTGGTCACAGCTGTGTTGATGTAATTGTTGTAGTCGGTCAGGTTGAACCTTTGCAGTCGGAGGCTAATGATGGGCTGGGATATTCGACTTCCTACACTTGCTACCACCTGTGGAAACGAACACATGAACTCTGCATAGTCCATTTGAAACAGACCACCATTCACTAACTGCAAATGTTTTTAGTGTTAAGAAGATTGTATTATTAGTTTTTATGTACAATTTGTCTTTTTATATGTTATGCAAAAGTCACAAGCCTGCAACTAAGCTACATCAACACTGAAACCTTTTTTAGATATTTTCTTTTGATCATTCCTGAAAACACAACTCTGTATGTACTGTTTGTTAAAATAATAATATTGTCTTTGTGCACTTGTTCAAGACAAATTTCTGGAAGGATTAATAAAGCTTATCTTATCTTTCTTATCTTATCTTATCTTGTCTTGTCTTGTCTTTATTGACCCTTGTCTATTTCAGTATGAGCAAACATAAGAATAATTACTAGATTCTACTGAAGTAAATTTTTGAATATATAAAAAAATAATTTTTTGGTTAACTTAATTTGAATTGTACTTAAAGATTTAGAGTTATCTCTCTTAGCTTTGGCACCAGGAGTAGAAACCTACGAGAGTTTTGTGTAGACATGATTTCAATAAATTTGCAACTTTCCTAATAACCATGATTGATGAAGAACTGATATCATTTGGAAAATTCTGTCCTCAAGTTTAGAATGAATATCTTATGTGTGGGCATTTACGAAGTGGAAGGGCAATATGAATGTGTGAATAATTAGTACGTGAACATGTAATAGTTAGTACGGCATAGGGCGTAATCGGTAATTCCTTCTTTTCTATACCACAGATGGGACGCTGCCTCGGGTGCAGATGGTCAAGATGAGTGACCATCTGCATAGCAGGCCAGCATCACATTCGTGGTATAGCATAGAGGTGGACAGCACGTACACTCCTATGCCTTACTAGCAGCGACGTACAACGGATAATGAAAGAATGATGGAATGAAGAGAGTAAGGAGAAGTGTGAGTGAAAAGGTAGGAAGACAGTGTGAAAGATCAGGGAGTGACAGTGCGTTTGGAATGGCATTTGAGACAGTATTCTGCTGGCTCACAGAAATAAATTTGTTTCTGCATTATTTGAAATTTCATCGTTTGCCGGACTTTCATTCAGTATTTAACAAGCTCATTGTTTGAAATCTTAAAGTTATACACCAAATAGGTTTGCAGCTGCACAAACTCACAATTTTGATACATACTTAGTCATAAATTAAAAACTAAAAGTTTTTACCTTCTCTTACACAATTTAAGAATGACTGTTTCCAGTGATGTTTTCTTGAAATTATCAGAGAGAACTATCACAAAATATTGAATTGAACTAAAATGGTAATGTCTCACCTTTGAGTAGGGCTCTGGCATGAGAATCATCAACTTTGTCCTGGCATCATTGTTGTTGGAAATAGCGGTGAGCAGAGTTGTCGTCGCATCAGTGCCCATGAAGAGAACAACCACTTGGGTCTCAGCGGCCATTAGGCGTGCCACAACATCTGCTGTGTCATTGGTCAGCTCCACAGAGTTAGTAATGCATATTCCCTCCGCCTGCGTGACTGCCATCATAGTATCAAGGCCGCCGCGGCCATACTCATCAGCTGAATAAGCCACCTGGACAGACAAAGACAGGGTTTATATCATCTGCACTACACATTCTCTATGATAGCAAATATCAACCAAGGTTAAGCATGCCCCCAAGCAGAAATCATTTTCTAAGAATTCCTGAAGAGGTTTCTATCAAGATCCAGAGGAACGGCTGTATGCATCCAGACTAATTCTCAAGAAAAAGTCAGTCATGTTGGCTGCAGAAGTTTGTGGATTTTTAAAAGGAGTGATTTCCTCCTAGACGCTCAGCAAGTTTTTAAACGATCTGACCTGTTGGAATAATAATAATGTGAAGCTGCAGTAGTGGGCAGTGTCTGAATATAAAGCTCATTAACCTCAATATTATCAGCACTGATGACATGATGTCACAATATAAACCACGACCTAGCTAACCCTGTACCGATTCATTTTTTCCCTGTATACTCTACACATGCGGCACTGGTTGTGGAAGAATTAAGAAACTTCAGAGTAAAGAATCACAATAACAACAACAACAATAATAACAACAACAACAGTTACAAGAAGAAGAACAACAACAACAGTTACAAGAAGAAGAACAACAACAACAGTAACAAATCATCTGTCCATCAGGCGACCTCACCTGTATGTAAGGGAAGCCCAGAGACTTGATAATCTTGACCAGTGCAGTGGCAGTGGTGGTATCACCCTGGATGGTGCGGTAGAAAGTTGGGTACTCCATTAAGCTGGCAGAGGTGGCAGAGGGACTGACCATGGCAATACCTGTGAGTGGATATTGACAAAGGCTGGCATGAGAAGATTCTAGGAAACTGAAACTGAAACTTTAAGTTTATCCAGCTAACTGAAAACATACCTGTTGAAACCTTATTCGAATTAATTTTTACAGCTTGTCAAACCAAATGTCATGATATTCATCTCACCAAAACTATTTATGCAGTGTGTGTGCATGAGTGTTTGCTTGGATGTTAAGGATGCAATTCTTTTTTCTTTTGCTGTAGCGCACTCAGAAACAGTTTTGAATAAGCGTACTGTAAATATAATTTGTTATTATATATTATCAGTATTTAGTCAGTGACTCTGCTACTTCTAGTCAGTGCTTTCTCTTTCATGAAACAGCAGAATTTCCCCTCCTTCTTCACCCCACTGTGATGCGGTAACCATGATCCAATATATACAAGAATCCTGTGTACACGAAACTGAACAGACTGACCAGATGTTGTCTCTGCAGTTGAAGGAAGTTTTGTGTTACCCATGTACATTATAGAGAGTTTGATATGTTGAGCTTTCAAATTGCATATTACTGGGGGTCACAGTGCATTTTCACCACCTTTAAATGACATAATATTTTTCGTTATCTCCAAACGCCCAACTACCTATGGACAAGACTACAAGAGGGGGAAAACTTGCCACTGCAGCAGCTCATTTTTCCTCTCCCCATCACTTTTTCCTCTCTTGTCAGTGCAACAATTGTCCTTTTATCAAAACTTCCCTGAAACTTAATACTGGGTTACTCAGGTTAATCAATAATTCGAGTAAGCACTGACATGTCAAGTGAATTCTACTGTTTTTAAGAACATAGTGAAATGATCATCTCTGAGCTATCAATGAACCATCACCTAGTGGATCCAGTAGTTGTGCAGCCTCCCGCGTGCTGGCCGTGTTATCCGTCATCCAGGCAAGAATCTGGCTCTGGTCCAGCCCCATGGTGTTCATGAATCCGGCATAGATGTTGGCTACCATCAAGTTGGTACGACCCAGATTGTTACAGTGGTCCAGGATAAGTCCGCCTGCACAATAAAAAAGCAATGTTGGTATGAAAACTGCCATCTAACTGAGCAGGGAACGACTGTAACTATTGTACTTGTGCACTACAGGAATATAATACAGAGGGAAAGCAAGAATACAAACATGCAGGGAAATAAATCGACTTAAGAAGATTCAGATTGTCTTGCTTTAAATAAAGCTTCCAACTTTTATTTAAATCAATTCTTTCTGACAGGAGTAAATTTTCTTCACTTTTTTAATAACGTTTTGTCAACTTTGCTCCTGATGCCCAGTAGTAAGGTATATTCTATTCATTATTCATTGAGGGGTGGAATGTGGGCCTGATGCCCAGTAGTAAGGTCTATTCTATTCATTATTCATTGAGGGATGGAATGTGGGCCTGATGTCCAGTAGTAAGGTCTATTCTATTCATTATTCATTGGAGGGGTGGAATGTGGGCCTGATGTCCAGTAGTAAGGTCTATTCTATTCATTATTCATTGAAGGGTGGAATGTGGGCCTGATGCCCAGTAGTAAGGTCTGTTCTATTCATTATTCATTGAGGGGTGGAATGTGGGCCTGATGTCCAGTAGTAAGGTCTATTCTATTCATTATTTATTGAGGGGTGGAATGTGGGCCTGATGCCCAGTAGTAAGGTATATTCTATTCATTATTCATGGAATGTGGGCCTGATGCCCAGTAGTAAGGTATATTCTATTCATTATTCATTGAGGGGTGAAATGTGGGCCTGAACTGATAACGTCTGGAAAATGTTCCATTAGAGATTTTACAAAATCACTTTGAAGAAGTTTGGAAGAAAGGCCTAAAAAAATTTAGAGAGAAAACTTCCTGTCCCTACCAAGAACTGAAGACAGGACCTCTCAACTTGCACAATGAATATGTTACCACTACACCACAAGGACTCTAATTTCACAATCATTTAATTGTCATATTCCAACTGCCGGAACACAGTCCCCCCCCNNNCCCCCCCAACTTTGCAGGTAATCCTCGTCTTTACCTGTGACACCTGACACACTTTCCCACTGCTCTCACTCACATAATAGAAACTGAAGAAAATCCTCACACTATGAGGGCTACACACAAACAATTGACATCTGATTTAACAAAAACATTCAATGAAAGATAACAATAATTTAACTTACAAGGGGTTTCCAAATTCTACTTCATCCCGTTTTTCTTCCAGCAGGCGCTTAATTTTAGAGATCAGTACTGATACTTTCTAACCTGCATTCACATTCACAACTCTCAGGTATCAATCCAAAGTTTTAATCTAATGTAGCCAGCTTCACACCACAGACCACAGAGCTTTCCTCGCTGCAAATGAAGCATGAAATTCAAAATCTCTGTGACTAAAAGGAAACAAGTGGCAAATGGCACATAGCAAGAATCACGCACCAAAGTTCACTCCCTTGACTGAGACACGTGCACGACCCAAGTTGACTTGCCGCAAGGCGTACATCATGGCCATAGTGTACTGTGGTCCATTGGTCAGTCTGACGTCCCCACAGATGTACGGCTGTAGGGCCACAGGTCCAGGCTCACTCACACTGTGGGATTGGCAAATTTCAGAAATTTACTCTCTTTACAATGAAATTGTAATGCTACTCTTTTCATAAGAAAGTGCTACTGTTTTTAGAACCTCATGCTACTGTCTTACAACAGCCAAATGCCACTATCTTTACAATCTAGGGCTACTGTCTTTGTAATCTAGATGTTACTCTCACTATAATTTAATGCTTCTCTCTTTACCAGTGCTGTGCTACTCCCTTTACAATCTAGTGCTACTGTCTTTTGAATGTAGCGTTACTCTCTCTATGATTTAGTGCTACATTCCTTTCAATATACATGTAGTGCTCTCCTCCTTATAATTGGTATACTCTCCTCACATATATATCTACTCTAATTATGATGTCCTGCTACAGTTTGATGCAATTTTCTTTACAGTGTACTGCTATTGCTCTCTTTACAATGAAGCACTAGTTTACCCTCTTTACAATATTATGCTATCTTCATTGCAATCAGTGCACACAGATTTACTGTATTTACATTCTGTGCTACATCCTTACAACGTAAGGCTACTCTCTTTACAATATTGCACTACAGTCATTACAATATAGTGCTACTTTTGTACAATCAGCATATACTCTCTTTACATAAAGATCTACTTATTATCAATAATATAGTGCTACTCTATGTACATTGTAGTGCTACTCTTCTCATTATACAATACAGTGCTACTTTAGTTACCATGTTGACCTTGGTTCCAGATTTTTAATTTACTCCAATGACAACTGACATGACTTCTAACATGAGACATTTCACAATTCAAACTGATGAAACTATCTTACAGTCAGAAAAATGTGGACTCCTCTCTTTCTAAAATGCATAAAACCAAGTCATCCAAGGCACGACAGGATGTATTCCACAAATCAAGTCCCAAACAAAATCTCTGTATCCTTCAACTCAGGATTTTAAGCCAGTTTTGATTCAGAACACAATCAGAATTCAAGTCCAAGCTCAAATACTCATGGTCATGTAAATTTTCATCTGTTATTAGCTTTCTTCATGTTTGTTAAGGAGTCGAGTTGGGGCTCATTCATCTCCCAATTTCAGTTTGGCCACAGTCAACACAGCAAATTAAAAAAAGATAACTCCTGTATCGATTCTCATATTGTTTAAGGGAGTGTGATTTTTGAGTCTATGATGAACACATGGAGAGCTGTAACTCAGTTTCATATAAGCATCATTATAGTAAACAGGAATGCCACTCATCTTTCCAAAAATTCTCAGCGTTATCTGAAGTTTAGCTGTGGAGAATTATATACAACAGTTTACATAACACAAAGACAGTTCTTCAGAAATAAACTTGTACGCATGGTAAAATACATCACACAACTACATCTAATTAATCTCAGTAACTCAGGAAGAGAACGTCAAAGGCCAAGCGAAAAGAAAAGACAGAAAAAAAATAAGAATGGACTTTCTTGTTTAGATTTTGATTTCTCTAAGCAAACTCTTTCTCGGACCGATATCAAACCATGATCTCTGCAACACACCATTATTCTCTGATTTCAGAGAATTCTCTGAGGAATGGCATGCTAGAGTGTAGGAAATGTACATCCTGTTGTCATGCTCTTACCCAAATGCGGCGGCAATGATCCAGTCACCCATGGTGAAGTGTCCGCTCTGCAAGCTGAACAAGTACTGGCACACCATACAGACACCGCTGCACATTGATTGGTAGTTGCCTAGTGAGGCTGTAGTCAAGCTCGTTAGCTGCTTGTTCTCTGTATTAAACTGGCCAATCTAAAGACGACACACATATAATGGTCATGAATATGCAAAGAAAACTTCCATCTCATATGTGGTGCTGTGTTAAAGCTGCACCATCCAATCTTAACTGTCAGAAGGCAAATCCTGGCTACAAATAGCTGTGGACACTGTGCTTCAGTTCAGACCGATTTGCTTTCATATGTCAAATACTAGAGGCTTTCATGCCCATTTTCCTTTCCATCATATTCAGTGTGGCTGTAAACTTGCAATCTGTAAAGTTTCTGTGCAGTATGAAATGTTTAAGTCGTGAAATTCTGAAAAATACCACTCTGATGTTAAACCTCCAACTGAATTCCAATTAGTGAAGAATCCCGTCGTGCACATAAAATGAGAGGAGTATTTTCACTATAAAATTCTAGCCATCAGAGCTAAGAAGTTCCAAGAAAAATCAGTACCTCTGAAAAGTCTGAAAAAATACTCTAACATTTAACAATCTCATTCAGTTGTTACCTCCTGGAATCCTGCATTGTAAACATAAAACTTCAAGTCTGTGATTCCCTCTCCGTTCTTGATACCAAATCCACCTGACTTGGCCAGGTCCTGGAGTCTCATGTCAAGACGATCGCCGACATCTGTGGCTGCCAGAAACTCTGGGCATAATCCTGTGTACTGCTGGTTCTGACAGACGTCCGCAATGACCTGATGCAGTTGCTGCAGTACTGCGTTCACACTCGCTATCACATAAGGAGTAGCCCCCTGGGATAAAATGATATCTTTTAGTGTCAGCAATATTTCTTGATGGCTTGAGTAATATACAATATTCTACATATCATCGGGGCCTAAAATTATTTGATCCTCTCCACCCAACTGTTTAGTTGGTTGGGTGAAGGGCAGTATTTATAGTCCACTAGAGCAAATTCCCTATTTAGAAATTCCCAAAAACTTCAAAATAATTTCAGTAGATGGAGAACATTTGAGATGAGGTGAAAACGTCACGGATTCTACCCAGCTGATCTCAACAATTTGACCAAGTAGGGTTAAAGACATCTATCTAGTTCAAGCATGTACGAATTTCACATGCAGCAAGGATTCAATATAATTCTATCATTTCATTATTCACATAAATATCAGAATTAAGTATTTTTCACTTATAATATTTTTTCCAAGTCCCAAGGGTATACTCACTATCATGGGTACTAATACTTGCATTGCACTGCACTTCATTACAAAGGATGTGATGGCAAAGTTACTTTTCAATTAAATGCTCTGATACCAGGTGGTCTAGTCCATCATTTGCTTCTCTTGGTGGGGCAGGGTATGGTGGATAAAGTCAACATTTGCATTACGCATATACAGTACTAAGAACAACCAAATCCATTCTCGCATGGAAGCGTTAAGGCAACACTAATAACTTACCTGATATACTCCACTGAATGATGCAGTACTGTCACATGTCTTGGGGTAAACACCACGTGTGGAAGGATCCAGGGAGCATTGATTGGTGATTTCAAATAATTCCCGCAAGAAAGGATTGGCCAAGATGTTATTCCGGCTCAAACTGTTCAGGTAGTTGTTGAAAGCAGCATTTGCAGTCATCTCCAGGTCCAGAACAATGGCGCCTGCTGCTGCACTCTCTAAGCCACGGATGTAGTCCAGATTTCTTGACCAGCGGTCTGAACCAGCTACCAGCTGAAGTCTCCCAACTGCACCTGTTTCACAAAATCAAAATGCCAGAATATTATATTTTCTCATGAGAAATGTAGAAACTTTCACAGTTTTTATTAGTGACAGGCATTTTACTCTAGATTGAATGAGAAGAACTATATTGCACTTTCCCTTTCACAGATTTCACTAACTAAACATGGTATGGGGAAGATCCAGCCTTCAAATTCCTCAGCTATACAACAAGATGCAATCCAAAAGTCCCTCAGTTGTGTCTATAAAGCTCTCAGGCATACTTTTTGTATTACACTTTTCCATCAGATTCGAGGTAGTCCATTACATTTGTATGCGGCGTATACCAAAGACCTTCTGTGAATCTACCTACATCTCCTCTATGATCATAGATCTTCTCTTAAGCTGAAACTTCAGTACTGGAAAATAGAAGATATAACATGAAACTGCCTGCAGGTCCGATGATCAATGTTGACATTCACTATGGGGTCTTGAGGTGTTGGCACCAAGTAATAAGACAGAAGCAAAGAGCACAGAGGTGCAAAAATGACTGACAGCTGCACCATGACAAGGTACCAGTACACTCCCCCTTCAGAGTTCAGTAGCTTTTAGCCTTCAAAAACATGACCATTGTCCCTCATCCTTGGAAAATTCTGGACTTTGCTGTGTGTTACTACTTCATTTTACTTCCCGAAGAAGAAACTTCAGTATTTCAGAATATGGTATGAAATTACAAAAGAGACGCATGTAGAATCATAAATGAACCTTGACATGATGATATACAAATCTTCCAGGGTGGCTATTAGCCTTGATAATGGAGTGGAATCACTGTGCCGACTCCCAAGTGAACATTTTCAAAGACGATGGGAGAATGAACAATTCACAGTAAGTTTTAACACGGCCTGATTAAGCTCTTTTGAATCGCACCTCGTAGCAGTGATGATAGGATAAGGACTGACAATCAACTGTTATTTGCTACTGTCATGTGGTGGATCATTATTTTTGTTCCATGAAGTTACTTCCTCCCTCACAATTAAGCACAATTCATACTGAAACTGTGGTGGATAAAATAGCCCTACTTTTCTTCTAACAAGATAATCATGACGATGATGATGATGATGATGATGATAATAATACAAGTTTATTTTATATTGTTGTAAAAAGTTTTGTCATCCATCTCTGTCTTCCCTTGTCTATTACGGGAATTTAAACTCACAACAATTTTCCTGTTTGTAGCATCAAAGTTTACCTCCTTATTGCCTCCTACGAGCAGCTCTGTAAATATTCCACAAATGATGATGACAGTGATTTGATAATAATGACACTGATTAAATTTTACAGCAGCAATTATGTGGTCAGGACGAACCAAATGTTCTGAAAAAACACTCTCATCATGTTGACAATGACAGCATTTCATGATCCGAAACTACTGAAACTCAAACACAGCGTACCCATCTGTGAAATGGCAGTGAGCAGTCCACGAACATCTGTCATGTCTCCAATGACAATCACAACTTGTGCCTCATCATTGCTGAGCAGGTGGTTCAGAGCGTTCGTATAGCGGTTGGGAGAAGTGTCACCAAAATCGGTGGCCATTCCTACCACACAGATGCCGTAGCTGAAGGGGAGACCAAGAGGTAAGTTAGTCAGACTGAAGTTCATATTGAGAAATACAGTGGAGTTTCATTATTTAGATCCTCACATTCTCAAATTTCACAAGACATTTCTATCCATCCTTCTTTATTTCTTTCACTAATTAATCTGTTTGTCTTTTATTTTTCTTTCCCCTCTTTCCCAACACTTCAAATGTAAAAAGTCTGATCTTTGTTCAGGTACATGATACAGTTCAATCAATCAATCAACCACTTTGTACATATTTTCCCTGTTTCTTTCCTTGATGTCTCTATTCTTCTTCTGATTTTCACTTTTCACACATACACCATTCCTCACCAACCTCCCTCACATCATCCAAACACTGCTGAGCACACCAGATGTATACATATTACACACACTAGTGACGGCTTACTTGGCTGCTACTCGCATGAATGTCTTGGTCATTTCATAGAATCTGCTACCCATACCATGTGTCGCCACCTGCAATAGAACACAACAAAAACTTGCTATCTTCTTATACAAAGTTTTTTCTATATGCCTATAATATACAGAGTTTGTGTATAGGTCTGTGTTAGTGTGAGAGTTTGTAATATGATGTTTCTGTCAATTAGAAGTGTATGTATCGTGAAGCAACTCGAGCTTTTCGCAGGAGAGGCACTACAGAAATCTTCTTTATAAAATTATTATTATTAATTTTTCATTACTGAGTTTTGCCCAACCATGCATTCATGTCACCTGCCAGAGTATTTCATCCCTAACAGGGATGAGTCAAGTAAAAACTATACAAAGCAAATATCTTCAAAAGTGAGTGAAAATTATATCAAAATAAACCTTACAACTAATTCAAAAAATTAATCAAAATAACCTTTCCAATTATCCTCAAAAGTGCGTAAAAAAAACAACCACTTATTAAAGTAATTAACAGAATGCCATACTTCCATATAATCCCAACATATGTCAGAAGACTGGATTTTATATTATCTACATAAGAAGTAAATGAACATAACAAATTCTTTTAAAACAATTTCCTCTATGCCTCCAAAGTGGATTGTAATTAGTCAAACTAACACAGCTGATGTCTTCAAAACGTAACAAATAAGCATAAACCTTTCTCTGTAAACTCTCTCTTTCATTTTCTGAAACATTAAAAAATCGACATCAGTTACAAGAAATTCAGGGGTCTTCACCCCACCACTGCATTACAAAAGAACAGCTATAGCCCAGCAGGTCATCAAATATAAATGCTCATGACCAAATAAGATGCTGGTGAACACAATGTATTACAATGTAATTTTGCAACACGTATCATTGTTTCATCAGTGCTATCATCAAGGGTGGCAAGACAGGCTCAGGGTTCTGTTGAAAGTTACTGAATCCAAATGACAGCAGCCAGAAAAACAACTGTCAAACCTGATGGTTAAAATCAAACTGACTGAGAGGAACCAATCAGGGCCAAGTAAATTATAAAGCCCTGTACATAAATTATACTGTAGGTCAGAGTGACAACTTTGGTGAAACTGAGTAAATATTTTATTTTGAATTGAAGATGACAAATGTGCACAATAGTGAAATACATAAACAAGAAGGATTTTCAAACAAGTGTTCACCAACATCTGTCACAATGGTGGCTATGCCAATCAACACAATTTGCTTTAGTCATAACAAGTGGACCAACCTGGACATATTTCCATCCCAGCCTCTGTAGCATGCTGGACACAGCTGTGTAGTACACTTCATCATTGGGGATAGCTCGGGAGAAGTAGGGGGTCATCCCTCCATTGGTCAGTGTGGGGTCAGTAGCTCCACTCTGTACCTCTGGGATCATGTACTTGGACAGAATTGGGCTGATGACCTTTGCCTGACCACTTTCTGAAAATGAAAGACAAAACAATTTGTAATCACACACATTCTGGATTCTTTCACTCATTTCTGCTGGAAGTAACCTATCCTCCACAGCAAAATTTGTTGCAAACATATCCTCTCAACAATGTGAGTGAGATTCATTCACTTCCCATCCTAAAAATACATGGTATATCAGACTGCTATATCCTTTCTACTGTAAAAGAATCTTGCAGCCATGTCATCAATTTTGGAAAAATTCACAATATAAACATCAAACTTTAACAACCACAGATTTCCAAATTTTCAAACAGCAGGTTCAACCATAAAAGAGAAGAAAAAAAAAAGGCACCAAATCATTAGTTATATCTCATCTGGCCCACAAACACCTGACATCTGTCCGCAACTGCTGGGGACTCTCTTGGACGTGTAGAGGACCAATCAGTTTTGCAGTGTTGGGTTTTGTTCCTCATTTCCATTTCCCTTATTTAGAATATCTGATGTTATGTTGTTTTGTCTAAGTACTTGCTATGCATTATCAATGTCTGAACACCCACATGTTACTATGTAACCTGGGTTCCATTAATTAAATTAAGTTGAACTGAATTGATATAATTATGCTTTAAAACATTATAAGATTAGTCACGTCAAGAACTTCACAGTGAATAAAGAATTGTTGACAGAGAAAGAAATACAAAGAAGACCAGCTCAACAACATAACATTGCTGCAGGATTCTAAACGGCTAACTCATTCCTCAGATATTCAGAGTTTAGAATCCTGCAGTGACAATAAGGGCTATGTGAGAAGAGAAGAGAATTAGTCAAACGACATCAGACCGGTATTGTGAGCAGCTGGACTGTGACAGGTCTGAATGAGGGAAGAGCAGAGCATGTAAGGATTTGTTTTTCTTGTACACTGATCATTCTTGGCGGTCCTGGAAAACCTGTACAGCTGGTTCATCACACAGCAAAGTGTTCTATCCTGCTCTATAAAACCATCACAATTCATAAATCTGTGATGAGAGCATGAACTGGATAAAGAAAATTACAAATCCACTACCATATCAAACTCTCCAGTAAACTTAGACCAGCACTGATCCACCAACGACTCCACAACTCACCAGTTTGATCCACAAATGCGTAGATATTGTTGTATGCAATGACCCTCCCCATTGCGTCCATTAGTCTATTGTTGCCACTCAGCACGTCTGTTAGGAAGCCCTCGGCCACTGCACTGTCTGGACAGATGTCGGCAACCAGGCTGCCCACAGAAACTTGGCGTAACATGTTGGGGTTGTTGGTCTTAAAATGACCCACCGCCCACTCGGCTGCTACCAGGGCTGCAAGACGTGATACCATGCCATCGCCACAAGTGAAAGGAGCACGTCCTGCCAGGTGAGCGTTGATTAGTGAGGCAACAACCACATCACCTGAGGTGTATCGGAAGGTGACAGAGCGCTGGGGCAGCAGGCAGTTTTCACAGCCAGTAGTTGGACATGGAGATGTTGGGTTGGAGGTTAGGATGGTGTTACGCGTGGCGTCATACAGTGTTGGCTGTGTGGTCAAAGTCAGGCCAGTAGCATCAAAGCTGCCAATCTGTTGACAGAAAGACACACGAGTGACAGATACCATTAATATGTCAGATAATGGAGGAAATTGCAGAATGTTCCGTGAAACACATGCCAAGTTGCACGCCCTTGGTTTGATATAAAAAAAGCAAACCTTCCACGTCAATATCTTACAACATTTAAAGTTCGTCTTTATTTCTGGTTTGGTACCTTGGGTATCAACCTGGACAATTTCACTAGGGGAATTGCAGAAGGCGGGCTAAAGAGAAACAAATAGGAGAAGACAGTTTGAAGACTAAAGGACAGACAAAGCAAGAATAGCAGGTTCAAACTAACAGCTGTCGACAGCATTTTTGAGAATGTAATGTACTGTGTTTTGCAGCGTTCCCAACAAATCTTCAAAATCTGTTCCCCCTTATCTGAAAATATTATTTTACAGAGGCCTCCATGAGCTTTCTTCTAAACAATGTCCCTTGCAAAACATGCAAGTGCTGAGATCAAGTATGTGAATAATTAAAATTCAACTTAAAGTCCGTAAACCACAGACAGTCGTGAGAATAATTGTAACTTCTACAAATGTATCTAAGAGATGCCACTCACTTTTTCATGAAAATTTCTGATTTGCTTGTGTATTTCCATATATCATGTTATCATGTTGAAAGATATTTATTTTAGTAGCAATTTACATCAAGCAAAGATTGTTATTTTCAGAGAGAAATTTTCATGTGCATAGAATATGTAGTAATACAGACAGAGAAGATTTAAAGCAAGGAGTTTCTTGAACTAATAGGAAATAACTTTCCTGACTGATGCAACTTTCTTAGATTTCAGGAATTGCCCATCGAGATATGTATGCAGCTTTAAAGACAGGATCGTCAGCAGATATATATGTAATGATTTAACAGTCTTTATCAAATGAATCTTATCTGACCAGCATCGTAGAAATCAAAGGCATTATCTTGCAGCATTTAGACTTGGAGTAAATGAACTTAAAATTGACAGAGGCAGAGCAAAGGGTATTCCAAGAAAAAAATGATTATGCAGTTTCTCTCCTGATGGTGTCAGAGAAACGAATCATGCTTATTTCCAGGAGAGAAAAATACTGCCTGAGATTCACGCTTGCTCCGCTTACCTCCACAAAGTCAAAGTTGCCTCCCCTGTTGTGGTAGTTGTACACAGCTAGCTGAGAAACCTCCGGGTCGCCATTGGCATCAAATTTGATTCTCTGTCCTCTGAGTCCTGCGATGGCGAAGTTAGCTGGGAACGTGAAGTCCAGATTTCGCAGTGTCTGATGGAATTCAGTGGGAGTTATTGTACGAAGCCTCTGACAAACACCGCTGCTGCCACTACATACGCTGCGAACCGTTTCTGCATAAGCAAAGACGGCCAGCATGGTTGGAACTGCCCATGGACTCTGCTTAAACTGGGCACGCATCTGGGCAACTGTCCTTGTGGGGCAAGGATTAGTAGAGCCTGTCAGTGAGCAGCCATAAGTCACCTCATACCTGCCCATGAGAAAAGGAACATGGAGTGTGAGTGGTGAGACAGCAACATGTTGAGGGGCTGGATGAGGTAAGATTACTTCTGTGGTCATAGCTGCTGTCACAGAGTGTGATGAACTGGTACTAAGAACATGAAATATGTAATGTTGGTGCCTTTCTTTGAACAAAGAGTAATCTTATTATTCTAATCTCATATGTAACTGTCATTTTTTTCAGTACACTTATATAACTAGTCTGAACAGCCGGCCTGGTCAAAAAATTAATCATCTACCCAGGCCCTCATGAGTTTTACTAATTTCCCAGCACTGTGAACATCTCTGACAGGCTCAAGGAGTGAAGCTGTGCGGTAGTGGATTTATATTTATGTCGGATCCATCTTTGGTTGTCTGTCCTTTGTTATACTGATCCAAACCATGTACTTGGCTTCAAAACCATATGACCTCTGACCCATAACCTGCCCATAACTCAGCTTGCTTATACATGAGAGGTCAGGGATTATGTTAATTAAGTGAACTGGAGGTTGTGCCCACACAATGTATTACATGGATGATCATGCGCAGGGGTTTCTTATGGAAGGAAAAAGAAGGGGGACAGGAGAAAAAGAGAATTCTGATGTTCTGAAAAATGTGTCGGCTCCTTAGAACATTTTTTTATTTTACATTACAGGAACAGATAATATGACTTCATTAGAGAATGCTAGGATGAAACTCATCATGCTCAGAATTCTCATGACAAATTTAAGTCTGGCAGCAAGTAGCATTGGATTATTACTGTATAAAGTAATGCTAATCTCCTACTGTCCATCTCCTGTAATGAAAGATGCACAGAATCTTAAGACCTGAATGGTTTTCTATGACTGTTAACAGACTGGTATTCTAAATGCCAAAATAATCTGCATATTGATTGTTTGAAGGGGTAAGACATACATTATCAACAGCAACAACTGCAAGACATATCTAACATCTTGCAACTGAAGAACTTATCTTGGGCTTCCTGCCAAACTCACTTGTTTGCATCCAGGTGTTATACATGCCATTATTTTTCAAACAAGGATTTTCTTGTTGTTAATAACAATATGCTAATATTCAGACCACTCTATTCTCTCAAGAACAATTTTGGAAAAGGTAAACCTATCTGTGACATGATGCTAGAAATCCAATTTGCTATCTAGCTCCAAAGTGCCGGGCCATTGAGGTTAATTTGTATTCAAGCAAAACTTACCATTCTGCAAACCATGGGTTCCCTATATTATTCGTAGGGTCAGCCTCGCGCTCTGCAAAATATTGAGCAAACTCATCCACCAGTGGATATCGAGCAGCAACAACGAGGGCACCACGTGCTCGCCGCAAGCTGCTGGCATCGTGAGTTATATCCAATTCACTGAGAATCCACTGGACATTGGCTACCGCTGGTACCTGAAAGAACAAGAGAGACTTGTTGAACAAAAGTCCATGTCAAAATCCTTGGTATGCAGATGGACTGTGTCACATACTTAGCAACGGCTTTCCCAAGTTATTTTCTAATGGTCTATAACATTTGCCCTAATAACAATGTTACATAATCAACCCACCTGGCAGCCTTTTGTCACATAAGAAGTTTTAAGAATTCAACAAGTTTCTACGCCAGGAAATTTTATCAGTGCCTGGTAGAGAATACGTCTCAATTTTCCAGGATTCTGTGACCAGAGCTGGCCAGTTTTTACTCATGCCAAATACGTGTCCCATATCTGGAATATCAGTGATAATATTTCACAACTTTTGTCTCATTTTCAAGATCTATGGCAGACGTGGTACATTAATCGTGATTAAAATGGTGGAAAATCATAAGCCTGGGTTGTGATTACATTCGTCATCATGGGATAGCCCACAGCTGATGCTGCTATGAGAACTACTGCTACAACTGATAATCCTGAAGTCCCACAATCATCAAAATACAACATTGAAATTAAAAAAAAGAAAACACTATGGAAATCTTAGATGACTGCTATACCAGGGAGTGGGAGAGCACACTATATTAACACCATTACTCACCATACTCAACTAGTCAGTGTACATAAAATACAACAGTGAATTAGAAAAAAAAAAAAAAACACTATGGAAATGATATTCCTGGGAGTGGGAGAGCACACGACAGGATTTGACACTATATTAACACCATTACTCACCATACTCAACCAGTCACAGTGTGTATATACATGTCACTGTATAACAGTGTATAGTTCACCATCCACTGTGGTTGTTATCATTCACCCACACATTCCTCTGCTTTTGCTGACTGTGTGCTTTAGGTTTTAATTTCCCTTGTTAGCATAGGTGGGGCTATATTAGCAATACTCACACAACCCTTTACTTCATCAGCCACTTGCAGTAACATCCACATCTCCACACATAGCCTTAACTTCATCAGCTGCCTGCAGTAACATCCACACGTACACACAAAGCCGATTATCTCATTAGCCCCTTGCAGTAACATCCACATCTCCACATATAGTCCTTACTTTATCAGCCACCTGCAGTGATCTCCAAACCCACAGCTCTTTAACTCTTCAACTGCTTGCAGGAATCCTCACAACCAAACACAGAGCTCCTTTATCGCATCAGTCATCTGCATTCACTCCCACACCCTCACACAAACCCTGTGCCTCATCCGCTACATGCAGTAGCCTTCACACCCTCACATATAGCCACTTACCTCATCAGCCGCTTGCAGGACACGCATACTCTGATCATCAGATGCCACCAAGATGGCCGCCGAGAAGGTGTTAGAACCAATGGCACTCAAGGCAGCTTTATAATCATCCTTGTCACCCATGGGGTCCAGGGCCAGGGCCTGGGTCACACACAACCCATTACTATACGTAGCCTGTAACAGCTGCTCATAACCACTGCGTCCAAATGTATCATCCCCATACACCACAACGACATTGTGCCACTGAAGTTGCTGAAGGAGGCCAGCCACTGCCTGTCAAAGGAAGACATACATACCATGGTTGTATCAAATCTCAACTTTAGTAAGCTTATTAGGTAAGAGCAGATCTAGACCAGAGTCATGGCTGATGGTAAACATCAATATACAGCTGGCAACAAGACAGATTCATACGGAAATTTAATTACATCACTGAACACCTCACATACGACTGTCCAGTGCATGTCTCTGGATAGTTCTTACACAGTAACTCAACTGATATGTCCTTCCCCAATTCAACAGTTGTAACCACATTAGGTAAACCAAGTCTTTCAGTTAAAAATTTTTTTTTTTTTTTAATTTCTTTTTCTGGAAAGGCAATTAGAAACGAATCATAAAATGATATTTATTCCTCTAATGAGAGAATTATGTGAAACTTTAATTATTCTCTTTGCAAATCATACTATTCTTTTTTTTTTTTTGTTCATACTGAATCTATGTATGTACTCAGTACTTGAGGTTATAGCAAGTAATTATTCCTATATTGGTGGTTTCTTTCACAATCTGATGAACTCGATATGAAATATGCACTTTTAAAACAACACAAATTAGCACAGTACACTACTAGCCACATGTTCCTAGGGTCTAACACCTGATCAACCCCTCACCAACCCACAGTGAGCAGAGACTAACCTTTGCAAAGACTGCATTGGATGGAATGGTGCGGAGGAAAGTTGGGTATTTGAACTTGTCACTGAGCTGATAAGCCACAGCACTGGGAGAGACCATGCTAATTGGCAGTTGGCCAGCCAGTTGGGCGGCAGACAGCGATTCACCACTTCCCACTGGCCCAACCGTACCTGCAGACAAAGAATCAGGACACAAGTTGTCATTACAAAAAAGTTGATACATAAAGCTTTAACTACAAATTTCCTGAAGGAAATATAACAAGGGGTTCCTGCACAAAGATTGTATCACTATATGAATTATATAAGAGAGATAAGATCTCTGTGCTGCACCCCTTGATAACTAGAAGCTCTGTAAATGACAGGCTGTAAAATTCTTGAACAGTTTATCTGAAATGGAACAGAGTAAGAATGAAGCTTATTGACACATCAGGAAATTAAGAAACATGTTAAGAGTCATTATAATTTACCAACAACCTAAAATCTGCTTGACGAGAGGCAAGTCACAGACTTGATACATGGTCTCAGCAGCATCCTGTTCTTATTATTGATCTCTTTCTTTGCAGCACTATGTGTATTACTGTTATTTTGCCAGACTGTCACTCTATTAAGTCAGTGAGCTGACTGCATTATCAATACAGTTAGGTCTGGGAGGAAGAGGGAGGGGAAGAGGAAGTTGTTACTGTCTTCAGTTCAATTTCCTATACACTAGTTCCATTAACTACCCCATCCAGTACTACAGTTGTGAATGCAGTTGTGTTCTTGAGCACTTTCCACTTTATCCTATTTGATTTCTATTACTTAGTGCTCCGTTTCAACCTTGTATTACACCTATGTCACCACTAAATGAAACGACCCTGTCTTGTTCACTATGTTTAATGTTGTGTGTACGTCTGTGTGTTTGTCTTGCTGAGTTACCAAATGAAGCCTAATGGCCTTTGGTTGAAGAGGGAGGCGGGGAAGCTTGTGGTGTGTGTGAGTCTCGTGCCTAGCGCTATGACTGCTAGTCTTCTGTTCGGCTTCGTGAAAGACCCCGGCCACTCAGCCACTTTTTTTGGAGTGGCGACGTGGTCATGTATAGCCGTCTACCTAATTCCGAACTGATGGCAAGGCGATGGGTGCCGATGCAGAGGTCGCAGGTTCGATTCCCACCACATCACTTTCTTTCCTTCTTTCATTTTCTCTCTGCATTTGTCTTCTTGAGCACTTTCCACTTTATCCTACTTGATTTCTATAAAACCAATGTTTTCTGCATAGAAGTGATTTTACTCTTGATTTCCACAATAAATAAAAATTTTATATTGATGGCCTCAGTCATTTTCAGATATCTCAGTTCCTAGTGTGGCATCTTAAATCTCACTTGACTGGCTACAAGATGTAGTTTCCATTTTGTGACATGAGGACTCACTTGTAGTTCAAGAAATCTTTGTTATTTTATCCTTCATTAGATGACACTTCAGTTCTTATCTGTCAAAAGATTTCTCATTATTTAAGTGGCAGGCTGGGACAAAATTTTAAAGCAAAAAATGTTGTTTAACCTGTTTTTGTCTGTTTTGCACAACTAGCAAAACTTATCTGAGGATGATCGGTAGAATTAAATACATTTGAACATGCCTGTTGTGAAAACTCTTCACATGAACTAGCATTTTTCCAAAACACTTTCAAGGTTTCAAAGTCACAACTGATTTATATTACTCCTGTGGATATTGGAAAATATGCTACATATTATTTATTAAGCAATTTTTTTTAAGTGTCCCATAAATTTTGTTTTCAGCATGTTCAAGTGTACCTTTGCATGAGGTGAGCCTCACCTGTCATGATTTGGGTACTAGTGGAACAGAAAGGATTGCTGGATGTCACTTGGGGGTACAACATCTGTAGAGCTCTCAGAGCATTGCTGGGGGAGAAGCAGGTGTCGTAGGCTTTCATACCTGAGATGAACAAGACAAGAAATACATTAATTTCATTCACTTTTTGTGACATATCTTCAAAGAAATCAGAACAGCAGAATATGGATATCAAAATTAGAAAGAAGAATTTAAAACAGAAAAAATAATGTCAGAACTGATAATTTCAGATGTAGTTACTACTAGTGGTAAAGACTGTTATGGGAAGCTTTAGAAATGGATTCAAACTGGTATGAAATGATTAACCAGAGGCTGGAAAGTACAGCAGGTCCTCATACTCACCAACATCAATGATCATGGACACAAGAAAATCTTTATACATGTAATGTTCTGATCCCTATTCTCTTTTTTTTTTTTTTAAATTTCACTCCCTTCTGCTCCCCCCAAAAGAAACAAAACAAAACAAAAGCTTGTAATGATATTTTTGGACAATATAGAATGAGTTGCTAAATCTTGTTCCAACAGAGTAATTTGATGTTCAATAGAAATCACTTCAATGAATTCTCCTTGTCACACCCTTAACAGTATCTAAAATGAGAACCCACCGAAGGTAACACCACTGACGTAACCAGCACCACTGTTGTAGTTGTTGAGTACATTGACGGCATATCTGGCAGCCTCAAATATCTGCATCAAATCTGCAAGATAATAAGAAGGATTATATTTCTATGTTCATGAATGTAACATCTCCTATGTGGGGTGAACAACAGGACAAACAGAACAATAAAAAATCATAACTTGTTCATTTGTTCAGAAGTGAGTATGTATGCACAATATGCATTTCTTTTTCTTCCTCTTCTCAATTCACTCTCAGACTACGATGCCTCCCTCTTGAACAAAAGCCGATGCTGTTTTCCTCAAAGGGTCAGCTCCACTACATAGTTTCTCTTCCAGAGCGGTGGGAGTGGACCGTGTGGCATTTCTGCAGCTCACTTACTTGGGACAGTGTTGAAGCATCTTGAGGTGAGTAAACAAAGTAATGTCATAGCCTGCTATGCCTGTTTCTGGTAGGAGGTAATAACCTGGTCATCTCTTGACAGTTGATGATAATAACCATCATCAGAGATGCCACCACTCACTTTTCATACAATTCTCTGAACTATCAGCTGTATGATACTGGAAAAGAATAAATGTTTTTCGTCTTCTTTTTTTCATTTGGATATCTCCATGCAAGCTATTTCTCAGACTGGTGTCAAACAACAATCTCTGATTGACAGTAACATTCTCTGATCTTAGAGAATATTCTGAAGAGTGGCATCCCTAGGCACCATCTTTTATCCTACTTTAAGTGATCTTTCCTTCACTTGTCCCACTATTTTCCTCAAATAATGGTTTGTAAGTGTGAGGTCATTGTGTTTAAACACCTGACTGTGATTTCATGATGTGCTTCCATGTATGTGTGGCAAGCGGAGAAAACTGAGGAAGGCTGGTCATATATGTGCAGTTAAATTATCATTGTTTGTTTCTTTCTACACCCAGTTTAATCAAGACAAATTTTTAACGCTAGTTGATTAAAACATCTTGTATCAAAATTCTGTCGCAAGTGTTTACACTTCAAAATATCATACATCTTTTTTCTTGGCCAAAGCTTATATTTGGCCTTCTTGTTTGTAGGGTTGTGTCTTGCAGTCAGTCAAAATAAGGCTTATGTTGCTAAGCTAAGAATTGAGATATCAAGCTCTGAAATTGAATAGGACCAACAGGTATTACATTTTTGTTTGTTGCAGAAACTGAGAGTGAAATAATTTCTTTACACAAATAAACATTGATTTTATTGGGCAAATGGTCAGTAATTGTGGATCAATTTGAATGTTCACGAACATATTAGATGAATTATATAGTATAACATTGTTCTTTAGTCCTGAGTTCCTCAGTCTCAAATGCTTCATGGGATGCTTCACTGTGACCCTCCTTTACTTTAAACAACCATATCTCAAGCCAAAATCTCAAGATCCAAAATACTTTGACCTAACGCTTTCAAGTCATACCAGTAATTTCATTCAGCCAAGACACAACATAAGCCATCATATGACTGGTTGCAAAACATTTGACTTATATCAATTTTTGCATTTCAGATATCAGCAAACTCTATTACCTCTGACAGGCTTTCCACAGCCAATCCCATTAACCCCTGGTCCCCTGATTGCAAAAAGGCCTCCCATGAGGACATCTGCTCCAGCCTGAACTTCTGTCATCTGTCTGTCTGTGCTGCAGACTTGCTGAACTATTGTCTGGCTCTGGCATTGGGCAACCAGGGCCAGAATGGGCAGCAACCTCAGCGTCCACATGGTCGTGGTCTGCAAAGAGACAAGAAAAGATTATAACCCATGTAGATAAAGAACGCTGATCGTTAGTGCTTTGACATAAATTTCACATCTTCTATCTACCCACACTCCTAGATGGAAACTGTGCAACCATTCATGCTGGGGAAATAAATTTGAGTAAAAAATACTTTAAGTGAATGGTTGCATATCCAAATGAGTCCAGCATTAATTATATGGAATCTTTTAACTTTTATCTTTTCATCTAGCAGAGATTGCAGAGAAGAGCTCAGCATGGATACACAGACCAAATGTAGCAAACAGTGGAATGTGAGACGGCAAGTTTAATATATCTCAAAACTGGAACTTTCACCCTGGCTTCATGATGGTCAAGACCAATATGGTGCAAGAAACTATAAATGGGAGGTTATGGGTTCACATCCCTCTCAAGGTAGCAAAGAAAACGTGACAAAATCAAAGGTGGGAAACTTGCGAGTCATGATCCAAGAGTGGCCAAGCCCTATCACAGTATAAGGAAGTCAAAGGGTCTAAAAACACATATTAATTATATATCTCCCACTGAAGATCTTTGATTCTATCACTCTCCAAGTAAGATTATGAATTTCCTATCTTAACTATAATCTATCTCAGCTGTCTTTCTACTTTCAGTAACTATTGTTTACTGTTGGTGCTGCCACTTTTTAGTGTTTTTTTTTTCCCTTCATAATTTTCCCTGTTAACCATCTTTACCCTCCTCCAGTATATCAAGAGTAAGTTTCTTATGATACTTGTTATTCTTCCCCAAGCCAATATATTCGTTGTGCCCATTACCTGTCCTTAGCTTGTTAAGCAATCTGCTAATTTCACTAGTAGTCTAGATGACCTCAAAATAAATCAGATTATTTGTTCTAAATAAATGTATAACCTTGCAATTCACTCAGCATAATGCTGGAATTGTCACAAAAGTCATGGTCACATTCTTTGAGACATTTCTATCGTAATTAACATTATATATAATTACTGAGTGTATCCATTATAATTACACATTCGAACTGAAGCACCTCCATTCGTACATTATAGGCCTATCTCCTTTATCGAAAAAGTATTGGAATACATTACCCGTGATCACAAATCTCTATCCACTGGAATGCAAGTCATACGATGCACACATGAATACGATGTGGTAAAATTGCAATTAATCTGAAGTACGTGTATTTAGAAACTTTTCCTCCTGGTGCCAGCGTCTGGCACTTGCACCACCCAAAACTGTTGGACACGGACCGGTGTGTGTAGCCCAACCCAAAGACCAGTAGGACGACACAAGAAAACACCCCGCATGTTGACAAAAATAGAATCGTCAATTGTTTATTCATAGCGCCCATGCCTTTCAGCCTAACCCGCTTCAAAACCTGTTCCACCAGTTTGGGTTTTCTTGCCAGGGTAATCCACTTCTATCTGTGTAAGGTTAACAATGTTTTTCAGACCTATGAAATCCTAACTTGTTATTAAATGAGGTAGCTGATATTGGGCACTAATATGTCGTGGAGCAAATTATTTACTTACAATAAAAGTGCGACAGTTGAATTTCTATTTTGTATGTCTCAGAGAAATAAAAGCAACATGTTTGTAAAAATGAAAGTAAATAATAAACAGTGCAACGTGGTATCAATGATTTGCCAGCTTGACTTAATGCCAGATATGAAACAGTTGAAAGGTCAAATCAGATCAAACATCTTTTGTTGTTGTTGTTGTTGTTGTTGTTGTTGTTGTTGTTGTTAGCAATTGATTAACAAAATTAAAGATAAGTAATTAATTCTGTCTCCAGTCTTACAATGTCTAATTGTTGTGTTTTGTGATAACATCGATAGCAGCACTTCGACACTTACAGATACAATTTCCTCGGACATTAAAATTTTATTCGGCTTTATAAATGAGGAAGAGTAGGTCTATGTTGTCTGCTTTTCTACTTTCTCTACTCTCTCGCCCCCGCTGAACTTCATATTTCGAGGACATAGACCTACATATTACTTTAAACTATTCCCCGAGTGTCTGATCCTTGAATGTTGTCGGAGAGAGAGGGGGCTAACTGTACACCCATAAACCATTCGTGACCGCTGAAGGCAGGAGCATAATTTATTTGGGGGAGGGGGGGAGGTCCAGGGGCATGCTTTTCGGGAATTTGTTCTTTTAAGGAAGCAAAAGAAACAACTGGGGCCATGTTTAACATGTCGTAGTACGAGATGCTTTGGGTCCAACATGCCGCTGGCTGAATAACCTGCACAGTTATGGAGAATGACTGTTGCACATGTTGTCTGCTAACCGATCAGCTGACGCTGGGATGCAATATTCGACCATCGCATTGGGCGGTTTGCAAAGAGATGCAAATTTATTCTATTACTGCATTCAAGTTTTCAAGCGTAGCAAGCAGTCAGTATAATAAGAGATATTCTACGACGTTTAAAATAATGACGGTGGTCTATATGTTAAACCACCCGAAAGAGAAAACATCTAAAATACGTTCGTTTGTAGTCCATTCACCTTCTATAGGAGAAAAAAAAAAAAAAGCAACAGAAC
This sequence comes from Ellobium chinense, assembly GCA_033807755.1. NCBI lineage: Eukaryota > Metazoa > Mollusca > Gastropoda > Ellobiida > Ellobiidae > Ellobium > Ellobium chinense. Next base: position 345,451 of record JAWQUT010000555.1, on the reverse strand, counting down.
TTGTACGTTCTCAATATTTCAGATCTTCAGATTTTACAGAAAAAAAAAAAACCACGATGATTATGTAGCTCAGAAAACCCTTAGCATCTTTGGGCTCTCTGGATCAGCTGCTGAAACCTTCACATCTGTAATGTTTGAAACGTATATTTTCTCTGATATTGTCCTAGAGTTACAGTGAATATCAAAGGCAATCAATACATCTCTCTAAAATATCTCTCTGTTCAAACATGATAAATTTCCTTTTGGCAAGATCATTTTATCTTCTCACCAAAGAAAGAAAGAATGTAGAAAGTAAGAAAGAAAGAAAGAAAAAGAAAGAACACGAGACTCGCGCTGTCTGTATAACAAACAAAATAAAAAAAATTGTGTATGGTGTTCATTCACAAAATACGTGTAGCTGAAAATCATTTTTTTTCTTTTGGTCCCTTTTTGCATTAGCCCCACCCCTACCCTACTTAGTCCTCAAAATAAATAAATAAACAAACAAACAAACAAATAAAATAAACAAATAAATAAATATCAGCTATCCTTGTGGCATAACGTTCTATCAACCGCTCCCTACTACAGGCTGGTCGTTTTATAAACCTGGTCTACCGCTGTTTGATAACTCATTCAGACTTGAGATACCCATATCTTTCTGACTGATCCTCTTGTCTCTCTGGATTTTGTTTTTAATAAATATTTCTGGTAGTACACGAACCCCTTGCTTGGGTACTACATTAGATAGGCTTACATAGATCTAATCATTTTGTTATACTGCGTTGAGTCCTTCACATTAGATAGATTTACATAGATCTAATCATATTACATTGCTTTGAGTTCTTCACCTTAGATAGGTTTACATAGATCTAATCATAATACACTGCGCTGAGTTCTTGATATTAGATATGTTTACATAGATCTAATCATATTAATAATATTATATTGCTTTGAATTCTTCACAAAGCTCTGTCACATACATTCTGCAGTTCATCGTTGCGTTATCTTAAATTGACATAGATTGGTTATTTGCTGGTATTTGTGGTCCTACAGGTCATTGCTTTGACCTACTCAGAGATTTCTAGATAGTCCCAAACATAATTATTATTCCTTTGATAAAGAATAGCAGATGTTACTGTAGATCTACAGATATTCTGGTGTTGGGCGTGCAAGAATCTATCACTACCTTCGTTAAATCACCTGTATAATGAAATAGTTTATCTCAGAAGGTTCGCGATTGTCAAATATTTGTTACTCTTTGTTTTCCTTATCTAGATCTAGTCAAAGGGAAATTGATGACGGTGAAACTTTTGTTGTTTTCGTTGTTGTTGTTGTTGTTTGTTTGTTTGTCTTTAATTATATTTCAGACTTTATGTATCACAAGCTGTAAAAAAATATATTATTAGAGAAAACCAGAAAAAGGACAACACAGTGAGAATCCAGTATTTCGAGCGAAACCTCTTCATCACGGTGAAAAGAGAATAGACCATAAACCTGATAGAAATATAAATGCAGCAATTTTATTTAATTCCATCGTTCGTGTTCACCTACAGCAGCGTTCTATTCTAAGGCTTCAAAATGATTTCAATAAAATATATTTCAAACCAGCCATCTATACGTTGGGGCAGTTTGTAATTTCATTAATTTTGTGTCCACTTGATTTTGATAGACTAGTTCAGGCGATATGGCTAATGTATACGTTTACAGTTAAACTGATCAGCGTGCTTGAGTTAGGAAATGACAGGCAGTTGTGAGAGAGAGAGAGAGAGAGAGAGAGAGAGAGAGAGAGAGAGAGAGAGAGAGAGAGANAAATCAGTCTGGTGAAGGCCGATTGGGATTTGGGATCCAGGTTTGACAAGAGGCAAGGAATTTACTACGACCCATCTATGTACCGGACCTAAGTGGGTATTATTGTTTAAACCCTTTCTAGATGTTTCAGAGCAAGATAATGAACAATTGTTATATGAAAGCTGTTTGTGATCGCTCTTTGATTCGTGTTCATTGGGGCTACCACGACAAAAGCCTATACACTGAAAATGCCATACATTTTGAATACAGCAGACAATAAAGGGCTCCTTATTTTCCGAAGACATGGAAATAATAATTTCTAAAAAGGAAGGTAAGCCTATTATGAGTACCAGAGCAAGTGACTGAAAATTTATCTGAATTCCTGAAAGAAGTCCTTAAAACTATATCTTAAAGTCTTAAAAATCCACACCATTTATTTTCATAAATTTTTAGCGGAAAAATTCCTTTTGTCTCTGAGAAAACACAATCTGAATGGGGTTTTCACTTGGCATGGGCCGCCATCACTGGTCTTTAGCACGGGACTGAGGCATGACGTCAAAACGTGAGTGATGGGCTTGCTCTTGTGGTGAAGAGCAAAAATTGTCATTGGTTCTGGGGTTTGTTTGTTTTTTGGCCTTCTTGTCACATTATGATCAGAGAAGTCTTTTGTTCGAGGGTATGAAAAATGGCCGGATTTTGGTTGCAGTACTCTAATCTTAGACAGGGCAGTATAAATATTTGATAAAAAGAACACGTTGAGCCAGTTTAGTAATATATATGCATAGCTTTTGTGTGGATGTCTGTGTGAGTGAGTGTGTGTGTGTGTGTGTGTGCGTGTGTGCGTGTGTGTGTGTGTGTGTGTGTGTGTGTGTGTGTGTGTGTGTGTGTGTGTGTGTGTGTGTGTGTGTGTGTGTGTGTGTGTGTGTTTTCACTAGTCTGTAGTTTATAATGAACTTTCATTGGTCTATAAATCTGATATTTATAAAATCATTATTTGTTCGAAGAGCCTTCCAGACAATTTAGACGCCGCACAACAGGACAGGCTTTAGTTGGCAGTTAACTATTGCCTTGGGCAACATTCTCCGCGCTTAAGGGCGGGGCTGGTCGCGTCACTAGCCATTAACCAGTCAAAAGACTTTGTACAGTCGGTCAAAAGGCGGGCACATCTGAGTGAACAATAGTGAACATTAATTTGACATCCTTATGTTGGTTAGAGATGACTAGGGGAGAATTTTGTAGAATATTCGTGACTATTGTGTGGTCTTGAAAGAAGGAACCGGTCTTCACAATCAAAGAGGAGTTTCAGATGTACCCTATTATGTACGTGTTGGGTGGGCATAACTTGAGGAACAGGGTGAGAGAGAGAGAGAGAGAGAGAGAGAGAGAGAGAGAGAGAGAGNAGAGAGAGAGAGAGAGAGAGAGAGAGAGAGAGAGAGAGGGAGAGGGAGAGAGGATGGCAGATGGTAATCTTTCTTTTTCACAACTCTTTGCGTATAAACTAATCAATGTTGACGAATGTCCGCTGAAACAAAACAAAAAATATGTATTTCGGATTTGGCACCGAAAGCGCCATATCTTGGAATTTCGAATTTTCTCCCTTTATTTTAATGCTCTCCAGCTTATAAGTAAGTAATCCTTCGGTGGCGATGGGTTTTCATACCAAATTATGACAGCAGTATCCAGCGAATTTTAAAGCACCTAAACAATGATTCATACCAAGCTAGAGCAACATTCTTAAAGTCTATACCCACATAATGAGGCATATATTCAAGGACTTGAGCAGTGGAATTTTTCATCTGTCTAAAGCACATTTTCATAGCACTCTTTTGCAGGTTATTATGTTATGCATGATACTCGAATCAGCCCTATTTCTCACAACTTCGAGTACTAAGAAGCAAAATGGCTGATCCATACCTGTGAATCTGAGAAATCTATTGACATTTAGTGCTGATAACATCTCAGATCTTTTCTTCACAGAAAATGCTTTCACGATATGTATTTGGCTTGAGTGGTGCTGTTCTTGCGGCCATCACAGGGGCGTATATTTTTTTGGGACCGTCAAAGAAGCGACCCAAAGGTGAGAACGTCTAACTCTAGTCTAGTCTAGACTGATAAGACTGGATTCTCATAAAGATTCTCTACAAAATAATAAGTTCCCTGGTTGGACACACTGAAGTCCAAGCTTAGGCTTGGCATATATGCATTGTCAATGAAGCCAAAATCAAAGGTCTCCAGGGCGCTATAACATTAGTCTTGAAAAATGTGGCTTTAGACTAAAAGAGACAGACAGATGTCATCCGAGTTGCATCACCTAGGCTAGAGGGGTGCACTCTTATTCTTTTCTTAAACTAATGGTCAGTAGACTGGTTGTCCCAGTCCTGCCACCCTAAGCATAAAAGGCACTAGATCTGCTAAAAGAAATATGGGCCTGACTAAGTTATCGATGTGTTCACAGCAGTAGTATCTGATTACACTACTACACCAAGCAATGATGACTGGATGTAGATTTTCTTAAAAATGACATCATGAATAACTTAAGGTCAAGCCAATTATGAGAGAGGTGCAGGTTAGATGTATCGAAGAGATACAGTCTACATGTACTGAAAAGAGTGCGGTCTAGTTGTACTTCAAAGCAGTGCAGTCTAGATGTGCAGAAATAAATGAGACTAAAACTAAGAGAACGGTGGCAGAGTTACCTTTGTCTGATAAAACTGCAACAAAAGTCATTTCAGTTCTGCTTTTAGCTCTAGCCCAGGTTGCTTGTATTTGATATGTTTTGAAAATAAATTTTGACACAAGGTAGCCTTACTGAACTCTGAGATGACTTCGACTGCCAGCAGATTATCATGCCTCTGATGGTAAAGATAGAAATTCCATACTGTCAAGATGATTATTTAACTCTTGTATTTGTATTGTAATGTGAGTGTCACTGCAGTTCACCCAGACCATCCACTGTGGTAAATGCTACAGTTGAATGAATTGATATTTCGGTACTGACTCACAAACTTCGAGAGTCGAATTAACACATTGCCTGACTTACCTGGTGTGTGGAGAGTGACATCAGAAATGGTAACCAGTCATAATCAATTATTTTGATGTGTGGAACAGATCTCTGCTGCCAATTAACAACACATTCGTGTAACAGGTAGATTTGTGGATGGTAACAAATATAATCACTGAATGGCTGCAAGCTTTTTGCTAGGCTAGGATATATATGTAGAATGAACTAACATTTCATTCTGTGTTTCTTTTACAGATAAGTGTCGAGGGTTGGTGAATGTGGGGAATTCCTGCTTCCTGAACTCCCTGTTGCAATCATGGGCTGCTTGCCCTTCAATCTACAGTTGGCTGCGTCGCTCAGTGGCCATTGCTGAGAATTCAGATTCAGACAGTCTTCTGGGAGGTACTATTTTCAAGGTGTTACAAGGTAGGAAGACAATAATTGTGACTTGACTTTTTCCTGGTTAATTTGAGATCAGCTGAAAGCAGTTAAATGTCAAAGCCATTTTGAGTGGAGAGTCTTTGCCATGGTTCACGGAAGAGGAATGTGTTTTAAGATAGTCTTCAACTGTGTTGCAGACTGCATGCTGAGCCTGTGTATTACTGTATGCTTATCATACCAACTGACTGGACCAAAAAAAAAAAAAAATTTATTTCCAGGTTTCTCTTGGTAATAGTGCTTATAGNCAAATTTGAAGACCAATCTCTCTCTCTCTCTCTGAGTCTCCCTCTCTCTCTTCTCTTCTCTTGCCTTACAAAATGTAAAGTTTTTATGGGCATGGCCAGCATTGTAAGCAAATCGGACAGTACAGTTTCTAGTGTTGTTTTTAGCTGTGGTGTGGGTCTGGGCAATACTCTTTTGTTCCTACACACAGTACTTACCCTTGTACTTAAAGATGTAAGAATGGCAGGGTCCAAAGCCAACTGACAGTGACACATATTTTATTTCAGTCCTGAACAATGAAGTAGAACAGGCTCCTGATCCTTACAATCCCAGCAATGTGTTTGGGGCCCTCCGTGCCAGGAGATGGATCATCACCTCTGATGAGCAGGTCAGTTTTCAGAGGCTGTGTTGGGCTGGTAGTCTGGCTATGTGATGGTGCAGCAGTTGTGCTGGGCTGGTAGTGTGGTAGTACAAAAGTTGTGCTGGGCTGGTAGTGTGGTTGGGTTGTGTGGTGGTGCAGAAGTTGTGCTGGGCTGGTAGTGTAGTTGTGTGATGGTGCAGAGTTTGTGCTGGGCTGGTAGTGTGGTTGTGTGGTGATGCAGAAGTTGTGCTGGGCTGGTCTTGTGGTAGTGCAGAAGTTGCACTGGGCTGGTAGAGAGGAAGTGGAGAGGTTGTGCAGGCTGGTAGTGTTTTAGTACAGCTTTTTGCAGGCAGGGCTGATAGTGTAGTGGTGCAGAAGTTGTGCAGGGCTGATAGTGTGGTTGTGATATCTTTAGAGGTTGGACAAATCTTTTAGGCCTAGTATTTGGCAGGGTTGGGCACGTTCACGGAAAATCGGGAACTGCGTTCCGTTCTCCGTTCAGTGCCAAAAGAGGGAACTGCGTTCTGTTCCCCGTTCAGCCGAGACTTTCAAATTCCATTCCGTTCACCCGTTCCACGTCAGAGGAACTTAGTTCCGATCTCCGTTCCGTTCCGTTTACTTTTCCCGCCGAAAATAGCACGTGTTTCTGACTGCTGATTTCACAAAGGGAAACGAGGATTTTGATGTTTAATGAATGTTACTCTGTGTGTGAGTATTTTCCATGGAGAAGTTCAGTTTCGGAGGCGCAAGATGTAACTGTTACTTGGTGATGAAGAACATGATACCATTCATCCCTTCCTTAAAGGACAAAAAAAAAAAAAACCAACAAAACATCCAGATTCATTTAATAACTCTGAGTCAGTGCAGTGTGCGCCACAAAAACAGAAAAAAATTTGAGCCTCTCCTCCTTCCAGAATTCACTGCAAGTGAGAGAATCTGGAGAAATTACATGTGCACATACCATACATGCTTACAATTTCTTATAAATTTGAGGATTTATTTACGATTGCACGAACCCCCCCCCCCCCCCAAAAAAAGAGAGATTGTGATATATTCGAGATCATAAAGGCATGAGTCACAATTTTGGACAAAAGTCGCTATTACAGTAAAATCCTGGCATTTCTTGTTCTTAAAGTCGATGTAATCTGTTGCGTGGTTCTGGTTGGTTCTAAACAGGTATTTTTTAAAGGATCCTTGACAAGCAACGCTGCAATTACAATTGCCGACGTCATGTGTATGAAAACCAGTGGGCCGTCTTCCTAACCCACTGCCGCCCTCCGCTTTCTTCGTGTGTACTATATCCCGCCCCTAGTTCTCTAATCCTCCGCCCTTTTCACCTGCCCATCTACGTTACCCAATGAGCCTTTATTTCGCTTTCCATAATTATTTATGGCTTTCAAGTTGGTGTTCAACTGTCAGGCACCACTCACGGTCACGATACAGTCCTCTCGATGGGCGTAGCGTTGTTTCGCGAGAGACGGACTTGAGGCGGTCAAGCCTCGTGACGCAGTCCTGGATACCAGGTGTCATCACGTCTTTATCAGTAAGGAGACACGCTTCACTTGCGATTAAAAGTGATAAGCCAGTCCTTGTTGTGTAATGCGGACGGCAACAGCAGCTTCGTCTCGACGGTCTTATTTACCTGACGCCATAAAAGGGCAGGAGTGACAAACTGATCTTGCCGATTGGAAAAATGACCGTTATGAGGTCGAACGAAGCTGGTGAGTGGTGATCCTAGTGCAGCGAGTGCAATAACTGTGGAAAAAATGAAAAAAAAAACCACCTGGTCCTGATGTGTGAACGGAATTTGAACGGACTTAAAAATGAACTTAGTTCCGATCCGTTCCCGAAAAATCACGAACTCCGTTCACGATCGCGTTCATAATGAAACAACGAAACTCCGTTCGCTCCGTTCACGAAACTGGAACTAAGTTCCGGAACTTAGTTCATATGAACGGAGTTCCACCCAACCCTGGTATTTGGGCAGATATGAATTTTGCACTGTTCTCAGCCATTTGAGATTTATGAGAGAGAGAGAGAGAGAGAGCTAGAGGGAAAAGTTGAGATGAAAGTATGAGAGAATGAGTAGTTAGTTTTAAGTCAAAATAGAACTCAATATACTGATACCAGTACCATTACTTTAATTTCATGGTAATGGGTGGGCTTTGTTCCTGGAATTAACTGAAGTTGCATTATCATTTTGAGCCTTTTGCTTCTTGGGTGATGCTGGAACAGATTACAGAGATAAATAATGTTGTTCTGTGTCACGAATTCTTCACTGCTTAGCACAAATTCAAGATTTAGTCTATGTGGTCAGGGGTTTTGTTTCTGAAAACATTTGCTTTGCCAAAACTGTTTTTGAGTCAAGTGAAATAAGCTCATGCAACAACAAACTTAGCTTCATTTGTTATCTTGAGGCATTTGCATTTATGGCATAATATGTTGGGAGGTGAGTAGTGACTTAACATGTGGATTGTGAAGATGCACTAAAATGAATTTGGTGGGGGAGAATGGATAAACCATTGGAAGCCATGGTCAGTATGACAATTCACAAGTGATAGTAATATTTCAAAAACTTAATTATGATTAGAATAAAATCCAGTAGTAATCAAGACAAACCAGTAAAGTTTTCCTAACACTTTGGCAATGGCCGCAGTGGCGATAATATGTTTAAAGTACATAAGAATTGAATGCAAACTAAATAACCACAAATTTAGGCAGGGGCATGGAGTATATGTACCCAGGGCCCTGGGCATGAAAATGACCCCAAGCCAGAGGCTAGTAAAAAAAAAATTGGAGAGAAATAGGTGGGGGGAATGAGAAAGTGGAGAAGAGAGAGGGCTCAGTATTGTCTTGGATTACAGTGAAGGAGGCCCCACAGACCGGAAGACAAACAATAAAATCTCCAGGCCAAAGGATGCTGTGGCTATTGTCTATTTTAAAGTGTGGCTTGTTGCTCTGTGAGATGTCCAGTTTGAAGTGTGGCTTGTTGCTCTGTGAGATGTCCAGTTTGAAGTGTAGTTTATTGCTTTGTGAGAAAATAATGAAGTTGTCAGTCCATGTGTGCTTAGGAGTAGTGGAGATGATGGAGAGAGTTGGGGAAAATGTGTGGGTGGGGAAGAGGAGAAGATATGTGGATTGGGGAGGGGGGTAGCAGGGGGGAAGAGGTGGAGGATGTAGACTGGATGATGTGTAGGAAAATGTGTGAGTGGTTGAGAAGGGGAAAATGGGTGGGTATGTAGATTGGAGGGGGAGATAGATTGAATAGTATGTGGGAAACTAATGTGGATTTGTGAAATACAGGGTAGAGGAAGGAGGTAGACTGGATGATGTGTTGGGGAAAATGTGTGGGTGGGTTGAGGAAAGGAGATATGTGGGTGTATGTGAAATAGAGGGTAGATGTAGACTGGATGATGTGGTTGAGGAGAGGGAGATATGTGGGTATGTGAAATAGAGGGTAGAAGGAGGAGGTAGACTGGATGATGTGGTTGGGCAGTGGAAGGTAGGTGGATATGTGATTAGAGAAGGGAGGTAAACTGGATGATATGTGGAGCAGTGTATGGGTGGGTTGATTTGTAAAGGTATGCTGGGTAAATGTGTGAACTGAATTGGTTGTTTCATTTGGCCGATAAATGCCGTAGGTTACTGTAGTGAAAGTGATTCATGGATTGTATTGTCAACTTTTGGTCTAAAACCTATCAATAATAAACTTGACCTGACAAAATGTTCTGGCATGGTCATCATTTGTGTCGCTGTGTTTCTTGACGTGCAGGACACTCATGAGCTGTTCCATGTGCTGACAGAAACTCTGGATGAAGAGACCTCCCGTTACCCAAGTGTTCTCTCCTTGTTTGATGTACGACACCTTCAGGTCAGTTTACTCCACACCACCATGTCATCATATGATCAGAGCAGAATGCGCAAGTAAACATGGAAATGAGAGCTCAGCATCTGTGAGGACATCTGAATCACAGTTCCTTTCAGCAAGTCATTCATTGGACTGCTGTGATTGAAGGGTGGCAGAATGTCATGAAGTTTCGTAACAAAAAATTAATCAAGAAGAACGATGCATTTTAATAAATGAGCAAACAGAAAGAATTAAAATAACTTTTTTGTTATTTTTAAAGCCATGGGACATCAGCTTTTTCACTGTCGATTGTAAATTATCATTCACGGGTATTAGCAGTGTTTTATTCCATGATGACTTATGTAATTTTCACCCAGTCTCACCAATTTTCCGCTGTTTAAATTCCATTTATATCCCTGACAGACTTCTTCGATAAGATGGTCATTGAGTTTGGGTTTGTTTGTGTTTTCATGCGTTTATTTTCCCCACCAGTTACTTTCTTCATCACTTTCCTCACCCAGCCATCTTACATTTGAAGTAGTTCATCTCCAGAGAGATATATTATACACTACCATAACAGTCATAAATGAAGAGATTTATCATATCATAACTTAAGTCAAGCATGGCCATGTAGCTTATGAGCCGTTCTTACAGTCTGAGACCGTTTTGGGTTGCTTACGTTGTGGTATCCATGAGACAAAGACTCAATCTCTAAATCCTGTCTCAACTTAGTTGTGAATAAGGATCTGGCTTTAGAGGTGGGATGAAGAATGGTATGCGCTGAGGATGATGCACTGTGGTAGCTAGCAATGATTTTGGTTTTCATTTGTTATATTGTGTGTTAATGTGTGTGATGTGTTTTCATCTACATGGAACTATCATGAATGGAGCAAATGATATTATATGGCATTGTAAAACAAATTTTCCATAAGTAAAAGTCCTCTTTTCATTTTCTGTTGTTATTGGTTTTTTGGGGTTTTTTCCCCTCAATTTATATGTAACATCAACTGATTTTACTGCAGGACCCAAAAAATGAATACCAGTCAGAGAAACATGCGAGAACAAGAAGCCAGGGCCTCCTTCCTGTTCTTCCCCCTAAGTCTGTGGAACAGCCCACTCGGGGCCTCCTGGCAAGTCAACTGCACTGTCTGACCTGTGGCGCTCGCAGTGCTGTCAAGTACGACGTCTTCGACAGTCTTAGCCTCAGCTTCCCAAGAAATTATTGGGTATGAAACGGGGAATCCTCGTCAGTGTTTCTGTTTGATGGACTGATCCCAACCGAGGTTTATACCAAAACATTTGCAAGGCTCTGCTGAGCAGGCAGGCAGGGAGTGCTTTGGGCTTTACCGGGGCTGGGATCAGTCCATCAAACAGAAATACCGATGAGGATTCCCTTTTTTGGTTAGTATCATAATTAAGAGATTTATTATTTATTGTTTATTATTATAGAGATCTAGATTTTGTTTGCTCTTCACATGTTTTGATTGAGCTGCCCATGAACATTACAGCATCAGGTGATTATCAGTGTAAACAGTATGTATGTTAAGCTCCTTAAGGCATTTTGAATAATGAAAATCTGGCATTCCGAGAGACACCTATGTACTTTACCACAGTGAGTAGTTACAAATTATTGCCTGTTGATGCGTATTCAATTAAAACGCCTTAGATGCGGGTAATATCCCTTGATAACTTGAATGTAGCGTGTTTTGGTGAAGATGTAGTTTTTGGTGATGTGGAATGTAGAATCTGTAGGTGTCTCATGTCTGGGGTAAGCAAGACATCTTACACTAAAAATAGCTTGCTGAGATTATAAAAACACTTGTCTGCCTTTAGTTTCAACGATCTTCTTTTGTTCCTTTCCAGTTGACCTTCTTTCATTGGTCTTAAGTTCCCTAAGTTCACCCACTCTCCTTCACCATCTCTTGCCAAAATGCTGGATTCAAATACCGGGTGTAAATTTCATATGCATGAGTGAAAACCACCAGTTACTCATTTACAGATTTACTCTTACCGTTACAAATCCAGTGCCATATTTGATGGAAACCGAGGAGAACCTTAAAAGGATCTGTTAAACCCTTCACTATGTCATGTTTTTCAAGTGCTGATGTGAACAAATTACCTGGTGTTTGTTGTCATTTGTCTGTTCATAAGTTGTTTGAGTTAGAGTTTGGCCTACAGTGCATCGGCAGTTATTACAGTTATGTTGCTCCTTGTTAAGTAATTACATAGGAAATAAGACACGGGAATGCAACCTTCAGTATTGTGCATTCAAGAGTTGTTTGGATGGAAGGGTTAGAACATATATCATGCGTTAAGTCAAATGCAGATTCCAACGTTTGAGGTGGTAAGTATTGACACTGGTGAATCTAAGTCATTTTCAAATGCGTTCTTTTAAGCAAATTTGAAAAGATGTGAAAGTTAATAAGCATTTCCTGTTATTTAATATTCTGGTAATACCTGTTGACTGGTGTGGGTTCCATCATTTCAGCCTGACTACTGCCTAATGTTATTCATCATCTGCTCTGTGACCAGGGTCCATTGAGTTTAGACAGTCTCCTGCGTCACTTTGTCAGCCCAGAAATTGTCCAGTGTGTGGAGTGTGAGGAATGCGCCAAGATTGCCAGCAAAAAATCTGTGAAGTCTAATTTCAGGAAACGGGTGTCCATTGGAAAGGTTTGTTACCGAGAGATTCTTTACTACCAGTTGGTACTCAGATCCTTTCATCACAAGTAATTAGGACTTAATAATTAATTAATTAATAATTTGAAGAGGAGAGACCAGTCTATAATATGCCCCAGAACACAGCATATTCCTATGAATGTGCATCTCAACAGGATCCAACCTGAGAACCCCAAATTTGCCAGCTCTACTTTCCCCTATATGACACCTAAGCCCACCACTTGTACAGTCCTCAGTGATATATTAGGGAACAGTTTCTTCCACTCTATCCTAGCACACACAGTACACTGTACAGTTTATCCGGGCAGTTGCCAAGAACTGGTCAGTATCACTATATGGTACTGAGCCAAAGAGCAAAAGCTTAACAACAATAACAGCAACAACAACATCATATTACCAGTAATTACACCAGCCTGGTATTGTCTGAGTTTCATGTGTACTGTTTGGTTTAACTCACTGAAACCCACCGAAAATGAAAGATATGGAGTCGTGTTATTTTTCCTTACACAAGCCCATGACCAAAAGGGCGAGAACATGTGGTGCATATAAAAACAAAAAAAAATCGCTGGTCTTCGCATGGTCAGGCTGACTTCACCCTACTTCCACTCTATGTCACCCAAGTTCAACTTGGCTGGTCCTGTACGAAGACCGACGATGTAGTTAAACTCATTTTGTATGTGTTAGAAATCTTCCTTGAAAATATGTTTTTTCGATGTGGTAACATAGGCCGGACAAGCACTGGCAACTCTTTAGTGAGTATATGTTTTGAATAAACTGAGTGTTTGTGGTTTAAATGTCACATGTGTAAGTTTTTCTGCAGTCACTTGTAAAAGAGACTGAGATTATTAAGACCTCTGAAGTGATTTAAGAAATTCTTGCATTAATATCTGATGTATTTTAGATAGTGAAAGACCGATCTTTTTGGTTAAAGAATTGGGGGAGGGGGAAGTTTGTGAAGTCGTCTCTTTGTTTACAGGTAGTTAAGTGTGATATTACCCATATTGTCAGCAAGGCGCTAACGCCAGCCAGATAAAGTTTTCCGTAGAGTGAAAGAAGCCAACACAACGCTCTACTTACTATCATTTTCACCTTCAGCTGCCCCAGGTGTTGTGTGTTCATCTGCCTCGCACCCACTGGCTGGACAATGGAGTGCCAGTCAAGAGGTTTGACCATGTCGGCTTCCCAGAGACCCTCCACATGGACCAGTACCTCTTCTGCAAGCAGAATAGAGGAGCTGGAGATGGGGCAGGGGGTCTGTGTGGAGGTGTGGACGTCACCTTGCAGATTTTAAGGTGAGATTCTGTCATGTTTTGTATCCTTTTATGACCTGTTTCTTTCTGATGATGGTCTCCATTGGGCTGTGGATGTGTTGATGTTACCATTGGAACTCACGGCTACAGTTTGTTTCTGTTTGTGATGTGCTGTTCTTTGATGGTGGTTTAAATGAGGGCATGGATGTGTGGATGTTATCTTGCGGATTCTCAGGCAAGGATTGTTCTGTGCTGTATGCATGAAGACTTATTGCCCACTGATGACAGTCTCCTTGGAGGTCTGGTTGTGTGGATATTACGCGGGGATTCTAAAGTAAGGATTCGATGCATACTCAAGGTTGCTTCACACTGTCTTTTCACTGGTCCAGAGCTGCCAACCAGTACGAAATTTTCGTATTTCATACGAAAATGTGACCTCAGTACGAAAATATGAATCGTACTCTTAAAAATACGAAAATCGACTGTCAGTATGAAAAAGAATACCGTGAATGCCTTCCGCAACGAAGTCGGGCGCTTAAAGAGCTTTCTTGTACTGAAAATCATCAAAATGGGCTGTTTTAGTCATGAGTACAAGTACTCGAGTCTCACAACAAACGATTGAAAATCGTAGAGTACAGTACAGTACTGGCATTCCGTTTTGCCGTAGAGTACACAGCAGTATCGATGCTGACGCGCGTTTCTTAGTTTCGCTTTCGCCGGCACCGTTTGGCGTGTATGCTAGGCCTATTTGCCGGCCGGCCGCATACCAAAATTGCTAGATCCAGAAGAAGTTTAGTTGAAACTAGAAGTCTCTTACAAAGATACCAGTCATCACAGGAGGCTTTATGCTATTGTTCAACCCATCTCCAGATAACCTTGCAGCGTTTGGGACTTTACTTTGATGCCCGATTTGGTCTGTTGTGAGTGTATACTGTAGGCCCTCAGGGCATTAGATGACCTACATTTGGGATGAGCATAGTGTTCTACTATAATAGTGTTGGCTTTAGGGCCAAGGTTAATAACCTTTACTGTACTACTAGACTAGATCTAGTAGGCCTGACAGAGCCGCTTTCAAAGCCCCAGTTTCGAAAGTTTAGGGCTAGCTGCTCTCTAGACTAGATGGATTTCTCTTTCCTGTTCTACCAGCAGATGACATGCTTAAATTTAAGTTAAATCTGAGAGCAAGTTAAGATATGAATGTGAGCATTTTACACTTGGGTACAATTACTGCTATTAATGCAGTTCAAGGTCTCTGGTGACATCAAAATTTTAGCAGGATATAAATGATTTAATTTTCCTAGTGGGCATGGTAAAGTGCTACAGTCTGTCATCTGATGGTCTGGAATTTGTCAAGCTTAGCAGCAATTATGTGATGAACAAGTTTCTTTTGTATAAATTGTCTTACAAAATGAGGGAGTTCTTGTGTTATTATTGCCAGTATCTTACATACCTTATAAGTTTTTTGTTTATTTTTTTAATTTTAAAGGAAGGGGGATTTGTTTTTTTAGTTATAAGCAAGAATTCACCTAATCAAAATAGCACTTAGATTACAGGAATATGAAAGGATTTGGAAAGAGCTGTTGATAGTCAAGTATATTATTTTACCACAGTGAGTGACTCCCATTACCTCAGTTTAAAGCTGAAGAAAAGCTTTTTAGTGTGATACGAAAACAGTAGCTATCTACAAGCCTAAAAGTATGACTAACAGCTAAAAGGAGACATTCATTTAAATTTCGCGAGATTATTTTTCTGCACCGGTGTGAGTATGAAAATCAGGGTCAGAATATGAATTTTTGATGCCTGGAATATGAAAATCCAGTTTTGGAGGTTGGCAGCTCTGCTGGTCACCAAATCTGTGGCCGTATGCATAATCCTTACATTAAATAACGCAATGCAGTAACCACGGGAAACTCCTGAAACATTAATAGTGTTCACTGTAGTTAACGCAGTACGTTAATTAACATATGGATTATGCATATGGCCACTGATGTCACCCTTTATTTATCAACAGTAATGTGCTATAGACCTGAACAGAGCTAATGCAACTAGAATATGTGACTCTGGTATTTATCTGGACACAGGCTGTAATACTTGGTAGCCCGAAGAGAAGCTGGAGCTGCAGTAAAGGATTGCATTTTCACACAGCATGCTATAATTTCTACCAATCAGCTTGAATTTGGCAGGGATAGGGAGTTGGAAGTGTTAGCTTCTCTATTTTGTTCACGAAGTTTGCTAGACTTCTGGGTCTAACCCGTCTCTGACCATCGGTATAGGCCTCTTGGTTGTTGTCCTGAAATCATTCATTAAACAAAATATTAACTTAAAGCATTCTTATGCAGTCTGTACTGGCACTGTAATCATCAGACTGTTTGACCTTCATTATGGAGTGTCATGCACAGTCTGAATGGACCTCGGTTTTTTGCTGGCTATGGTAGTTTTTTCCTACTACTATAGGTCTACGTCTCTTCCCCTGTGTAATGATTTGTACAAAGAGTACTTATCCTTCAAGGAAGAGAGTACTTATCCTTCAAGGGTGAAATGATATCCTTGCTGATGGCACACAACTCATTGAAAGGATAATGTTAGATCTGCTGAAGTATTCCAGAGATACATTGTTCCGGAATGCTTCCAACTCTATTGCCAGCTCCTCCATTTTGTTTAAGAAATTTGCTGCACATCTGCATTCAACATGAATTTTATGATGTGCCATGTGCAAAACCACAGCCAGCTATTGTTGGGAAAACTCTTTGCTGGGTTCTGGATTGGGCAAAGTAGCCCTGTATCAAACTGTCCAGAGTGTAGTCATGTCACTCCTAGCGACTAGGAACCAAGTAAACAAGTTTTGTGTTGACCTTCAGTGCCCAAAACGGCTTGACCATTTCTTGGATTATTTTGTCATTAATCACATGGGATTATGTTATGAAATTTACTCACAAGATGTCCTTTTTCTCACAATGTGCTCTGTCATATTAATTTTACACCAGAATGAAATCATAGCAGACCGGAGAAATGATATTTAATTTTTTTGTTTGTGCTGAAGTCTGGACTGCCTAGACTGTGAAAATGGCAGAATCTGGTGGTGACTTCCATTGATCAGGTGGATGTTGAAGCAAGTCTGACTTTCTGGTACATTCTTGGTGTCACACTTCATCCCTGTCTGATCTGTTATTCTTTGCATAAACTTGTGTATGTATGTGGTTTCTGCATGCAAACTGAGTATTTGAACATGCTGAATAGAACATCCATGACCAAATTCACAAGATGCCCTAAACTCAAACAGTTTTGTATTGAGCATATTTTGCAAGATACAGGATTGATTTAGCCCAATAGTCACATTTTGACTTGCAAAGTATTTAAAGTGAATATTACTAGTTTCATATTGAAAATCTTTATCAAACATATGTCAGTATGCTTAGGTGAAAATGCTAACATTGCATGAACTCAGAGATGTTTCTTTGTTCTAGAATTAATCAGGTATAATTGAAATTCCTCATGGTTTTCAGTCAAACTGCCAAACAAGTGAGCACACCAACGTCTGCTCCGGTCAATCTCCTACGAACCCTAAACTTTGACCAGCAGTTTACCCAGACTGGTTTGTTTGTCCAGCCACAGAGGACACCACAGATTCCCAGTGACCTCAGTGATGTCAACCACAATGCTCCCCCAGAGGTCATCAAATCAAACAGTGCAGAGTTCTCATATCGCCTGGCTGCTGTAGTTTGTCACCTGGGAGATGTTCAGCTGGGACATTTTGTAGCTTACCGTCGGGGAATCCACACAGGAGGAGGAGATACGAGAGGTGGAGGTGATCTGGGATCCAAATGGTGGCTAACTTCCGATGTCACAGTTCAGCGAGTATCATTACAACAGGTTCTAGCCTCAGAGGCCTACATGTTATTTTATGAACGCTTGTGAGCCAGGTTGGTGTGACTTTTCAAATGAGATCTACAGTATTTGACTTGTGATTCTTCCCACCCTGGACACAGGATGTGCTTGTGTTATTATCCCGTTCACTCATGTCATACCCACAGTGTGCGGTAGATGTGCTGGCAAAGTCCAAAGATCATCTAAGGATTTCTGAATGAAATATCTTTGATGCCTGCCCTTAAACAATACTTAAAAGGAACTATGCTCTCGTTGTCAGTGTTATTTCTTTTGGGAAGATTCCCACAAATGTTGCAGTTTGTGAAAAACATTTCCTAGGAGCTGTCTCAACAGCCCATGTGGGATGGCATATCTTGGTCATGTACTCTCTCTCTATGAACCACACAAAGCTCATGAAAATTATTGTGATTGTTTGTGTAAAACTAATCCTTAGCTCTTCTCCAATCCATGTTTTGATAGGTCTGGAAGTTGTAATGTAGAGAAAAAAATCCTATAGGCGTGGTCAATTTAGACCATTTCTGAGAAGTTTTTGCAGTTCTTTTGGTTTGTTATCTTGGAACTGTGCTCAACGGCATCATCAAGGATGCCTGATGTGTGGATTTTCATATGTTTTCATATTTAGACTTACAATTTAGGTAAGAACAAAAATAATTTGCGGTAAATAGAGGCATGGAGAGAATAATTGAAGATGACCATTGTGTTTGGCCAGTATGTGCAGACAACAAGAGGAACAGGGTCAAGGCTCAAGGTGTATAGTTAGGAGAAGATGAGTTACACTGCAACATTCTCCAAGTTAATGCCGAACTTCCAGTCCATCTATTTCTACAGTAGACCTTCAGCTGACAACTTACAGTGTACTGTATACAATTTGCCAAGAGTAGTGTTGTATACTATTTGGACAAGAGAGAGCCATGGATTGTTCTATTCCTTGCATGAGGATGGACTTTTATTTCAGTATTGATGGCATTTGAATTCCTGGTTTGTTCATTTTTTTGTTTTGGCTGTGTCACTTAATTGTATATATAAATACTGGATTGATCTGTTGTCTCTTTATATTGCTGTTGTCTTAATTGTGATGTCACTGATTGCATAAAACTGAAAATTGTGTAACATGTCTCACAGTGATTACATTGGAAGTCAATATTGCATATGCATTGTAAAATTTACTAGGCTTCCTAGGTGTTCATCAAAACAAATTCACTAATCATAAAGTCTGAAAGAGATGGAATTGCTAGATGTAGTGACTGCATGGGCAGGTCTTTGTATCTTTATGAGATGCTTTACATGTGTCATGTTACATAGGTTCACCAGACTGAGCTCAATAAATGTATTGTTATTGTTGTTGTTATTGATTAGAACAAGCTTCACGGGAACTTGATATTCCTACTTACCAGGGCTGGGTGATGTAGATGATTTACTCAGTGTCAAATCCCTTGACACTGTGACTTAAGAAATGTCCTTAGAGTCTTCTCCAACTCGACTCTAATGAAGTCACAACTCCTTGAAAGTTGTGACCCAACCAAGCAAGCGACTAGAAAAATAGACAGACCCGGGGGCCAGTGGAAGATCAGCACAATGATGCTGAATACCTGGAATTTAAGTTTTTAGAAAAAGTCATCTCAGGTAGCACTCTGGAGATTGACATCCTTGTGAGATTTTTAGTGATTTGGTTGTAATATGGATATGCGTCACATACTCATTTATTGTAATTTGGATGTGGTCATCAATCACATATATTTAATATAACAAGTATGTCATGATATCCAAATATACTCAAACAGACTTATTACGAAAATGCTTAGTTTGATTATGGCGATATCTGAAAAATATCCTGCATGTCCCTACATTTTCTGTTACATGTATATTTTGTTGTTACAAAATGCGATGAGTATTTATCCAGAAAACATGCCTGTTAAGAAGCATTTTTGAATCCCATGGTGCAGATCTTCCATCATACGATGTTTTTCCGTCACTGAACTTTTTTTGAATAATGGATTCCATCATTTGATTTTCCTAGTCCTAGGAGTGCCATCCCAAATTTTGTCAGAAGTTTTAGTAGGGGCACTGTATGGATGGATTAGAATTAATAAAAAAAATTGTTTTCAGTTTCATTTAACTGGACTCACAAATTCCATGCTATCATAGAGGTTGTTATTTGGGTTTGAAAACTCATTTGGGGAATGGAATCCCATAAGAACACACATATTTGACTTTTAAATAGTTTGCTGATGCACACTTTTCATCTTCAGATTTAGACACAGTGTACCTTGCCAGCCTAGCAGCAATGACACTGGCTGAACTGGCTGATTGCCCTGGTTCAGGCTAGCTTCTCATTGGTGTGAGGGTGTTCACAGAACTCATGAATGTACCAAGATAGTCTGAATTATGATTGAAAGAAGACATTTAAATGGCAGTATTCTTTATGGACACCCCGACAGTACCTGTGAATTGCCCAAGAATGCTTAACTCATTGGAGTCGTGCCGCAAAACGGTTTGCGGCACTTCTTACAGCTCTTGGCGTCGTGCCGCATGTATGAATGCGGCAATATTTATAGCGCTTGTTTGTGTCTTGTGCGGTTAAAGGGCGGCAACTAAGAATAACACTATGATCCATAGCCCTAATTGTTATTAGAATGAGTTCCCTTAGTGAATTGGAACTTGTTTTGGTGGGGAAAATACATTTTTTTTTTAGCGTGCCCAGCCGTGACCTTTTCAACTCCGTTTTGTTGACACCAGATGGCTAGACAAAGTCATAAACTGAAAACGACCGAAGTTCTAGAGTTGGTGAAGGAGGAAGGTTCGGATGAGGAAAGTGATTTGTTGTGCGAAGATAATGGAAGACAAATTATCGATAACAGTGACGATGAAATGTGGCGGAAGAGTCAAAAAAAAAATAAAATAAAAAATCACCCCATACAGGTACCTAAACCCATCTAATAACTGAAAACTCAGCAAATGATGTCAAAAATCACTGTACTCATCATGCAGATCACATATTCAGCTCACAAAAAATGTATAGGTATGCTAGGTTCCTCCAAATACTTTACAAAATACAGGTACCTAAAAAGTGGTAAAAATAGTGCGACCGCAGGTGTTGCAATATTTTATTAAGGCTCAACTCCAATGAGTTAATCATAATCTTCCCCAACCCAAACGCAATCCTGAGAGAAATGCAAGATTTTGAACCAAGTTTACATAGGTTTTGTCATTATGTATACAATCAGTCAATTTCTGAAGTTGGGGAAGACAAATTTGAATGAATTATGAGAAAAGAAATTATGAGTTTGCAAGTCTGCTTTCTCTTTCAGTACAGAATTATGGTTTTAATTTATTCTTCCTTATTGTTCATGTGATTAGCATTCTGTAGAGATCTAACATGAATTGCTTCTTACAAAGAAATACATTGAGTTTTAGACTAAATGTGACAGAATATGCGTTTTTCAAGCCCAGAACAATGTAAAATGCTTCAGCCTTTGGCCACCATATCTCCCCAATGGGCATTGCTTAGGGCCTCACTGGAGGCCATGTCCCAAGACCTGACCCCCCAACCACTCAAAAAAAAAAATGTTCAGTCATTCAGTTTTTGGAAACTTATATCCATGCAGTCTTCCAGTCTATATTTTTAGATTACTCTGTATTCTCCCTCACTTGCAATAAATATCTCTCATGTAAGTGACCTGCACTCCAACTTACTCAACTCAAGGCCAGGCAAAGGTTTGTTATTTGTTATTAAGCAGTCACAGCATAGTCTTTTAGTGAGGCATGATCTTGGTCGCCTTGCTGTGAGCTAGACTAAACCTTGAAGTTTTCCTATCATAGTTTTTTTCTGAAATGTGTGCAATACAGAATGATGCACAGGTACTGTGTATTTTGTATTAAGTGTGTTCAGGTGTTAATATACATTTGAATTTTATTGCCTAAATCTTGAAGGTGGGGAGTGGGGGAATTTCTGCTGTGTGTGTTTCATTTAAAAGTTTGTTTGAATTTACTCACTGTGGAAAGTGCTGTGTCTAAGGAAGAAACTGACTAGTGAATGAGAATGAGTACATGAGTTGCTGCATGAAATCTTTTAATCCTGTTGGAAAAGATTTTGGTGACTTAAACCATCACAGGTACGACCACTGTTATACCATAAGTGTTCCCTACTCAGAAAGAATCTTCTCAGTCCTGACTGATGGATAGAAACATCTGTTTTCCTGAGTGCATGTGTCAGAAGATATTCTCAAGATCTTAGCAGTGTAGATGTAGTTAGAATGCAACAGTGAAACTAGTCATTATTGTCAAACTAGCGGTCATCCACAAGTTAAGAGATGCTTAATTTTCAATATTTCTCAAATCCTCTCTTCATCAGCCACCTCCCACACCATCTATGTCTAATAATTTCTGCCAGCAGCAACTCATCACCCCTACTCTCCCCTACTCCACTCCACTCCACCCCACCCCACCCTGCCTGACCTGGGTACACACAGTAACTTATGGATTATTTTTTTCGTGAGACTGCTCTGATAAAGCAGAATTGTGTGCCATCTTGTTTGTGTGTATATGAATATTCTTAGTCATGAAAAACATTTTGCCTAAGGTTCATGTAGCCAAATTCACAAAATGGATTCAAACTTTACCTTATCTTTAGCAAATAGATTAGATACAGACGTTCTCAACTTTAATGGAAGCATGTATATTTATGACCCTCTTGCCATTTTTACAGGTCGTCATTGATTAACATTTGGACATTAGCTGTCCGTGCCTGTGCTCGGGAACTCTCTTTACTGATTGGTTGCCTGAGAAAATGGGATTAAAAGTTCTGTCATTAGCAACATGGGCTTAATTATGATAATTTGTGTGGCTAGGCCAAACGGGGCTTAGGTTGCTAAACTGAAAACCAAAATATCAACCTAAAAGGGTTATTGAAACTGATTTTTTTTGGTTGTAGAAACATTTATTGGAGACAATATTGATTTTATGTAATTTGTGGATAAATATCAAGTTTTTGTGAGGTAGATTATATGTTTAGTGTAAAACACTTCTTTCATCAGGATTTCTAAAAACTTTTGACAGATTACTCTGGGGTAAATTTGTGCCATTTCTAATGTCTGTTATCTCAAGCCAGTATAGCTGATAAATAGTTTTATAGATGAACATAGACATTGTAGGCTGATTACTGGAAATAGCAAACAAGCTACCTAAGCCTCCTTTTGACTGGCTGTAAGATCTAATTATTATCTACATGTGAGACTAGTGCCGCAAGCAGTATTGAGAAAATTTGGATAATGTGTGTTTACTGAGGTCAGAGTATAACAATGTTACTGTAGGACTCTGCAAAGTATCCTCTCTGTCAGTCTGTGATACAGGATTCACTAGGTTGGGTCAGTGTGTACTGTTTAGATTAACTGTATGTTGTTAATAGCCATATATTGCATATGGATCTACATGTCCTGTTTGAATGTGTATTATGTGTGAAAGAAGGAGTAAACTTTTATCAAAGAGAAAGAAAGGAAGCACATTTCATTTTATTATAACCCTTCCAGGCATTCATTATTGGAGCAGCGTGGCCTAATGGTTACGGCGTTGGACTCAAGATCTCAAGGTCCCGGGTTCAATTCCCAACCACTGTCATGTTGTAAGTGCCTTGGGAAAGCATTTCATTCACATTTTCCTCAGTCCACCTGTCTATAAAATGGGTACCTGGCTATAGGCAGTGGAAGATACTGTCAGAATGCTAGTGATCAGCGCCTATAAATGGCAGCGGCACTGTATGCTCCCCAGAGAGTCGAGAAAGTCCTAGAATGATCAGGCCTGCTGGGGTAATAATAGTGTGAAGTCGCATGAGCGGGCATTAGCCTGGATATGAGACTTATAAACCGCATTATTATTATTATTATTACTTTTGGAGGACTTCTTTGAGCATCAAGTTGGCTACAACCTCTTTATTGAATGGTGACAGTAATATGGTTTATAAGAGTTGTGTCATGCGACTTCACATTATTATTACCACCTTAGCAGGATCGATCACTCTAGGACTTTCTCAACTTTCTAAGGAACAAACAGTGCCACTGTCATAAAATTTACAGGTGTTGATCACAAGCATTCTGACAATATTTTCCACTGCCTAAAACCTGGTATCCATTTTACATATTGGTGGATTGGAAAAAAATATGAGTCAAATGCTTTCCCAAGGCACTTGCAAGATCTTGGTCAGGAATTAAACCAAAAACCTTTAGATAGACAGTCCAATGTTGTAACCATTCGACCATGCTGCTGCACAGGTAAAGTGCACTTATTATTGAGGTGTATTTTATGTGATGGTCTCAATAATGATAGAATAAGAATGAATCCATGCATAGGAAATTCATGCTTAAAAAATGAACATTTAATATCAAGAATCCGCTGTATTTTGAACTCGTGTAACAGTACGCCATTTACAAGGCCAGAGTGCTTATCCACATCAGTTGATTCCATATCGTTGGTGAAAGTCTCTAACCTCTTAAGTCCGCGATTTTTCAAAAATCACTTTGGCCTATTAATAACATTACAAGGGGTCCACGACCTTGTCTAAAAAAAACATGCCCGACTATTCTTTAGGTATCTAGAATACGATCTATGTAAAAAAAAGAGAGTTTAATACCCGGTAGCCTAAAAACAATTAGTTATTTGTCTGTCCTGAAAAATTTGCTCTGGTGGACTTAACGAGGTTAGAGACTTTCACCGACGATATTATTTATTGCTTGGTCATGTTGATTGCCACTGACCACTTTGATACCAGCCAAGCCAGGCACTCACTGGCATCATGTGTAGATCAGCAGTTACAGCGATTCAAACCAGTGTAAAATTACCCTTGACTGCCTGGAAGGGACAGAATTGTTATAATTGTAACCCAACTTTTCATCAGAATTCCATCCACGTTTGTTGCCATTCAAATTCACTGAATGTTTGTAGTGCTGCGCAGTGACCTATTGCCTGCTCCAGTGACCTATTGCCTGCTCCATTTCAGTGCAGTTCTGTGTGAAATTAAAGATATGATGTGGTCTGAACTTCTTGAGATGAGTTTCACCTTTCTTTATACTGTACTGTATCATTTGTTTCACCCTTCTTTATGCATTTCTATTTTATCAGTAGTTTCAATTGTAGTAACCCAAGTTTCATGACTGTCCCATCACAGGAATGCCATCATACAGGAATGCCATTTTGTACAGAATTCTCTGAAACCAGAGAAAGGTATCTTTCACAGAAGGCTATTCCACAATAGCCTATAAATTGCTCAGAATGAAAAAAAAAATCATAATTGGATGAAACAAATTTAAATCCATTATCTTTTCTTTGTTTTGTCCTAACTGTTTGCCAGGGACATTCTCCCTTTCCACTATATAACCATATAGCTATTCATTGACAAGTTGATTTTGCAAGATCATATGCTTATATTCTGTAAATTGCGCCTCCAGTTATGTTTCATATACAGTAAATGATATTATCTGTAGAGGATTTTGTAAAGCTGAATGGCATCCCTGATCATATCAACTGTTATGACAACAACAACAGGGTCTCCACCACAGCAAGGGTAACAGAAACATACAGTTTAACAAATGTCTGACACTGAGTTCAAAATGAAAATTAAATGTTCTTTTCATAAAGTCACATCAGTGGATGTATCAGTAGTTTTTAAATCTGTGGCCCCATGCAAGAATTTTATAAATAATACAAAGAAAGGCAATGTTGCGTCAGGGCTGTACAGGTGAATGACGCATCTATCAACTGTGAAATCTTAAGAGGCTCAGTAAACTCTTGGAAATATAAAAAGAATGTTGGTTTGATTTCGGAGTTCTTATATATTTACCCGGGGCACACTTTTTTGCAATTTTAAAAACTCATATGTCATCCAGTTCCTGCATGCGGCCACAGAAATATAGGCACAAAATGTAACACAAAGTTCTGACAACATGCAACACAAAGAGTTAACACACTGTACATGTAAATATAAAAAGACCTCTATCATTGAGCTCATTCATACAGTGTATAGAATGCAGAAATAGAGTGTGTGTGTATCAAAGATCAGGAGAAACTTGAAAACTTCATTCACTGAGTTCCCATTGATGAGAATAACTGAAAATGAAAAACGTAAATGTTATTTATGCTCTCTGCAGCACATCGCTCACAGTGTACTGCTTTTTTCTAAATGGTAAACACATTGCAGTTACTATAAATAATGGGTGGACAATGAAGTTTTCACATTTCCTTTGATCCCTAGTATATTATAGAACCCGACGGTCCAGATTAACCCTGGTAATGTGAACTGAGATTCAAGTTAAACGGAACTGCCACAGCTCCATGGCCTTTCCACCCCCCCCCCCTTTTTCAACTACAAAAGAAAAATCTCAACAAGTGCATTTCAGTGACAGGTTTTGGATGAAGGCCATAAGCTGAGTGAAATCAAGAACTATCACTGACTTCATACAAACTTTTCACTCAAATGTAACATTCCTGGAGAATACTTTCATTTCTAGAACACAGTCAGGGCACTGCCAAATCACAACCATCAGTTTTAACACTTCATCCATACATCACCATCTCTTGATGTCAGTTTAAATTGGCACAGCTCAGAAATGACAGTAAAACACACACCAGTCAGCATAATTATCTGTATTATAAAAGCCTGGACTGTTTTTATTTTTAACTATTATTTCTGCCAAAGCATTTGTACCTGGGAGGGAGAAACATAACACTTCTACATTTTGTCAGCATTACAACACAAGACTGTTCACACAGTAATGAGGTTTGGAGGAAAATGGAATTGTATTATGTAATCTATTTCCATGAAGAAACTTAACTCCACATAATACCGTTACATGCTTAACTTTGTGAGCTTGCACTTGAAATTGAATACTGTCATTAGATCCAGACCGAGGTTCATAACAAAATGATACCAAATTTTGCTATTTCCCCTAATTTGTGGAATTAATGTAGGACGTCAATATGTATGATATGTATTTCAGTTCACCAGTGCAGCTTAGCAGTGATGTCCCAGAAACTGAAAACATGATCAAACAAGCTATTTACCATGAAAAATCTCAGTTCCACATATCACATAATGAAAATAAGTAGGCCCTATAGTTTGCAATTATCAGCATGTCCTCATGAAAGATTTTTTCCAGCCTATTACACATTCAAACACAATTTTATAAACATGAAAAGCGATACTCTGAAACATGTTGCAAATCCCAAAGTCTTATTTTCTTTTTTTTAATATCAGAGCTGTGGATATTGCAAAATATACTTATTATGAAACAGTTTATATTATCTCATGAATTTCATATTTCAAGTGTATTTGCAATTCTTCCACATCACATAAAATAATCTTTCATATTTCATCAAAACAGGGTGACCATCATCTCCACATACTAGAATTTCTTGCCTATTCACTGCCAAGTTTCCAATCCTTAGCTCCATATTTCTACACAGTCTGTTTACCTCATAAACCTTAACATCCCACCAATTTGAATTTCTCAGTCTAGTGAAACTGGAGTTGTGAGGCTCTCCTTGTAGTTTAATTCTCTGATCACTCTTTTTCCGTGCTCTTTCTCTCTCTCAACCCTTCAGTTTTTGCCTTTCCCTGCTGTGATGATTTCTTTTGCTGCTATCCTAGAGACAACTGTATCCAGAATGGGAAAGGTGGCTAATTCTTCCTCTGTAAGCTTGTAAGCCTATGAGAGACAGGATATAAACTGAGTGAATGACAGTGCACAACAGGGATTCTATGAGAACATTAATAGACATTATCCGGAAATCCGATTGCGGGAGGTAACTGCTGAAAGTTAACACTTAAGGAGTTATGTCCCCTTTCCTGGACCCACTCGACAATACCCCGAGTTGTACACAATGTGAGGAAAGCGTGTTGCAGAAAGGGTACCTAGCGCATAGACAGACTGGTGAACGTGACATACGGACCTGTTTATACAATTTTACACGCCATTAACTTATTGACCACTCGGCCTATTCGCATAACTTTTAGCAAGCTCAATCATTTCCATTGATATCAGTAACAGTACATTCCAATACACTAACTGTAGGCCTACAGCTCGATGCATAAACTTAATCACATTGTACATCAAAATTAGGCCCAACATTTGTGCAGATCTGTAAAGATATTTAATATACGTGAGAAATTTGAAAAGTAAAATTGTATCGAACGATGGCCAAAAAGGGTGTATTCTGCGATACTAGACTAGGCCTAGTCTAGCACAAATGGTCGTTCGATGCATGTGTTTGTTTTGTTTTTTTTTTGGTGTGGGAAGGGGGAACGATGGAGGCACAATAGACACAGACGCATGAAGAAATATGGAAAAATAGAACCATATAACCCTTTCCACAAAGACACTTTTTTTCTCTTATTCAGCATGAATCAAATCATAAATAACGGTTACGGCGTGTCTGTTGTGTTGGGAGGAACACCCAGTAAACATTCTGACACACCATAAACTGTTTAATCACAGATTAAGAGTTATCGTAAACTCTTCAAATGCCTAATCCTCAAAAAAAAAGTTAAATCGTTACACACCGTACTTTTCCAATCATTGAAACTTGTAAATGGCAATATTCTGACACACCGATAAAATGTTTAATCATAGATTAAGAGTTATCGTAAACTCTTGAAAAGCCTAATCGTAGAAAAAAAAATTAAATCGTTACACACCGTACTTTTCAAAATCACTTAAACTTGTAAATATTCTGACACACCGATAAAATGTATTCCATAGATTAAGAGTTATCGTTAAGTTTTGAAATGCCTATTCTTTAAAAAAAAAAATTAAATTGTTATACACCATACTTTGAAACTTGGAAATGGAACATTCTGACACTGATAAAATTTTAATCACAGATTAAGAGTTTTCGTAAGCTCTTGAAATGTCTAATCCTAGAAATAAAAATTTAAATCATGACACACCGTACTTTACCAAATCTTTGAAAGTTGGACATGACAACATTCTGACACATCGATAAAATGTTATCACACAGATTTAGAGTTATTGTAAACTGTTGAAACGCCGAATCCGTGAACAAAAATTTTAACTCGTGACAAAACTTCAAAAGTGTCCAGGTCTAGACTCTAGACCTACCTGATATCTTTCATATATTATAAGGTCCAATATTTCAGAAATTGTAAAATCTGAAGAATCAGTGGTATGATGAAGTATATGTGTAATTGTGTTTTCTGAGTCTAGCCTAGACACTAGTCCTTTCATCGTCGTCTATCAAGCGCACAGAGAACTCTTTTTAGATCGCCATTTTAAGCATCAAACTTTTTCGATGTTATCACTG
>JAWQUT010000555.1:285526-306787 GCA_033807755.1 Ellobium chinense | reverse complement strand
CCCACCCCCCAAAGCACATCCTGCCCTTCTTTCTGTCCATCCATAGTCTAACATTAATAATCTCACTCAGTTTGCATGGTAGAAGCTGTGACATCCAGCCAGCATTAATGACTTTAGATGACTCACAAAGTCACAAAGACTGGAACAAAAACTTGATCCCGATTCTGAACATAAAGAAGAGACTGGCTCAGCTTGATCTTTCTGAGTCGATTGGCTAACCCCTTACACTAAAGCAGCACAACAGTACCGACATACAGTATACAACATACAGAACCCAACACAGTATTTAACCAAATACGCATTTTATTTTTTAAAATAAAAATCTTCATGGCACCACCAAACAAATTTGAGTACCATGAAGTAAATAAATATCCAAGTATTGAGAATTATACCTGTGTAAATAGCCCTGCTTGTAAACAAAGTTTGGGAACAATAATATCAAAAGACCAGTACTTCAACAATATAAACACGTTCATTTGTACAGTCAACTCCTCTTAATCATAGTCCCCTGAGAGCATGGAAAAAGTTGCAGTTAAAAGGAGTTGTGATTACCCAGTGATTTTCTTTAGAGATATAGCACGATGTTATGTATCAAATGTTGCAATTATGAAGAAATAGCAATTATGTGGAGCCATTTGTAATTCTTTTCCATTCCTGTCTTTCTTTCATTCAACCTCAACTATGTCTTTCTCTCTCATTTACAATGTACCCTAACATCTCTGCACATTTTATGAAGTTTTTTTATCATTCACACAATCTAACAGTAGGTCTGTTAATCTGCTGTTACAGGGAAAAAGAACACATGCACCAGAATCACTATTGCACAGGAACCGCAAAAACTTTTATGTTGTTGGTAGGAAGCAAGGAAATGTCCGGCTCAGTGGGTCTACTTCACTGTCCAGATCAGATGCAAACACCTCAGAAATTACACATCTGACGGATCTGCTTACCACAGTTGAAATCTGTATTTTAGCAGAGATTTGGATTGCAACCTCATGAATATGGTCTGACTGGCAAAATACCGACCTGATGAGTCTCCCACCTCACCAGCCTTTTTCCAAAAAACCCAAAGTTAGTGTCGTGAAACTTCCTGAGATGGAGGGAGTTTTCTCACAGAAAGCTATCTGTAGCAAAGATTCAAAATGCCACCACATTTCTTTAGGCAGTCTGCTGACAAGTAGGCTACTATCTTCAACCTGCCTTCTCTTCAACAGCGATTGTGGCCATTGCCAGTTGACAGTGAGATGAAGTTATGGGGGAGCTGCACAAACCTGCAACTGACCACCCAGTTCATGGCACACAGTAGTCTGCAAGAATGATCAGGGAACACTACTCCAGATCAGCTCTCTGGCACATCATGCATCAACACCAAATAAAACTGTTTAATATAGGAACATACAGCTGGCATCAGGTGTATGCCAAGACAAGAAGAAAAACACCAAACCCATACATCATCTTGTCTTACATCATCGAAGGCCAATCCTAGTCCTTAGTTTGACTGTTCCATTTTATTTTCATTTTTGTAGTCATGCTGCTTATTGACGTCAAGTAAATGCTCAAAAGGTTGTTATGCAATTGCAGCTCACTTTTTTCTGTGTGTGAAGACATTTTCTCAGATTATTTTGGTAGAGACAAGGTATTAAAACACTTTTTCATTTCATCACATTTCATGCATGTTCAACTTAATTTTTTTCATGTAACTGTAGTTATCAAATTACTATTAAATAGCACAGTTGTATGCTCAATTCATTTTATTTAAGCACACACACACAGAAAAACATTCTTTTCGCTTTCATACTCATAAAGTTATGCCCATGTTTCTGACCCTATCCAATGTCTGAACATACAAAGCTGCAATAAAATGCTTTAAAAATCTCTTAAAGGACACAAACTAAAATGCTTTTTTCCCAAAGGATGATTTCTCACTTACATGCTTCTCTTGTAAGATAAACCACTTAGAAATCAGACTACATGTATTTAATTGATCTGAAAAATTCTGAGTCTCTGTATTCAGTTTGTACAGCGAGCTCACTGGTTTGGCAATGATGTGTGAACTGGTACGGACTCCATGTTTCCTTGTAATGGCAGTTGATGTGTGCAATTCTGTTGTGCACATTGTAAGAGTTCACATGTGAAACATAAGCATAGGTTGCTAAGAGCAGGGAATCTCAAATGCATCAATAAAAATCCTAAATACTTCTACAGACCCTACAATGGTGATATCATAGCCCCCGTTCCCATCCCTCCCAATTTAAAAATAACTTCAAGTGCTAAAAATGCATTTTATAAGCATGTAAAACACAGAATCCCATTTTTTTTCTATCAGTCTCACAATTTCAGAAAGCCACACATGGCAAAATGTTTTTAACTATGATACACTGCCAAGTTGCAGTCCCAATCCACGGGTCATGGATTTGATTCCCACAACGGTCATGGTGTGAGTGCCTCGGGAAAACATTTGATCCCCATTTTCCTCAGCCAAATGGCTTTCAATATGGGCAGATTGTAAATGGCTGCAGCACTGTATGCTCTCCAGGGACTGGAAAATGTTCTCATGCCTGTCGGAGTAGTAATGAAATGAAGTTGTGTGAACGGGCATTGGTCTCTCCAGAAATGTTATTAACATAACTTTATTAATTTTGCTGACATTTCTCTTAGGAGGTTCCCTCGTCTATAGTAAAGAGGTGCTCAATCCAATACTCTTGGCATTAAAAGGTAAAACAAGTCCTCCTTAATGAACAGGACCAATACTGCTGCTGGATACCAAGCATCCTAAAGTCCACTAGGTATGAGATCGTTGAGGAATGTAATTTGGTTTCCTTAGTGATGAGATGCACAAGTGCTGGCATGGGTCATCTCTTAATCGATTTCTTGCTCATCTCCCTTGCCATCACTTCTCGCCATTCACAAAGGGCAGAATACTGACAGAAGCCACATTTCCAGCAATCCTCAACGTCCACCCCAACAGTGCCTCTCTCCCCTTGCCACCACTCACATTGCCGAGCAAACTGCAGCTGCACAATGTCTACGTCCAACTCCAGCTGGCTCAGTGAGATCTGTGTCTTACTCTCTTGATGGACGTACTCAATCTTAGCTCGACTGATGCAGGTCAGACTCTGAACCTGCAAGAAACATGGAGAAATACAGTGGAGCCTTGGTAATGGATGTGCCTTTGGTGTAGGGCAACAGTATACTGATTACAGAGTGTATTTATATCAAAGTCCAGCTGAGTATTCGAATGATAAAGATAAAAATGAATCAGTGTTTGTAAAATTCATACTTAAAAACAAAATATGCTTATTAAGGGTGTACTTAATATCAGGGTTTCATCGTAATCAGGACTTACAGATCATCTGAAAACTGAGATTCTGTTCTTTTCCAAGACCCTGAGAACAATTTTCCAGACATGAAAGTTTGAAACTGCATCAAATATTGGTTCAACAGATGTACAGTCGACTCCACTTAATTGCCCTCCGCTTAATCGCCTTTCCACTTAATCGCCTTGTTTGCCAGGGAACTGAAATTTTTCTATGTAAAAGTCACTGGATAATCGACCACTCTTCAGCGCCCATGAATTCAGATCAGCGGTTGAAGGGTTACAGTTGACAAACAAATAATGTACATGACGGTTTAACTATGTGACGGATGGCAGACCGGTTGACTGAGTGACAGCTGCCACCCCAAAATAGGGGTATGATAAGCCTTTCCTCTCCACCTCCCTCACCCCTTGTTCCCCTTCGTCCCATACTGCGCATCACCGCCGTCGCCCATCCAATAATGCTAATGTGCCGAAAGCCGTATAGTCTCCTTCCCCCATGCCTTGATTGCACCTGTCTGGTGAATTTCGGTTAGATCAGAGAACGTGTCATGTGGATGAACGGTCTTTCCCGACCATGCCATCCTACTCCCTATTGTTTGCTGGGTTATTGCGAGGTGGCCAATGAGAGAAGCCGTGGAGATCAAACATTTTGTGCGCTACAACACCGTCAAACTCAAGTTTGTCCTGAGTCTGGCGACAAGAAGGTGTCAATGCACGATATCAAAGAAATTTAACCCCATTGACCAAAAATATGGCTGAAATTACCTTCTCCGCTTAATCACCCACTTTTTCCATGATCCCAAGGAAGGGCGATTAAGCGGAGTCGACTGTATCTCCAAGAAAACAGTCCACAAAGTGTGCCTGTTTGTTTTGAAATAAATACATTCTTTACGACACAGAATGCTGGGATTGGAAACAAAGTTAGTGTATTCTTTCAGACTCATAAGTGGAAATGAACTATTTAAATCTCCATGGTCACTTGACCATGGTTCTCAATGCTACAAAATTTAAAAAAAAAAAAAAAAAAAGGTCTGTTGGATTTCTTGCAAAGAAGGTTTCAGGAGATTGCATATTTTCTGCTATAATAATAGCAAAATCAAAATCATCACACTAAGTTTATCTATTGCATGTAATTTATGTGGTGTTCCACAAGTTTATACTCTGGCTGAAGCACACAATAGTTGTTTCCCAAAAGCTCAACTGTACAGCATGAATGAAAGATTTCATTGTATGCACATCTGTGCCATACTTGGAGCTCGGTTGCTTCACAGCTGACAAGACACAGTCAACAGAATGACTAGTCACAATAACAGGTGTTGACAGGCACAACTTTACACAGACCATATCTTTTTAACACCAAGCTCAACAGACATCTAAGAGAGTCCTTCTATAGACCTTTTCCAGACATGTCAACTATGGTCAAGATAATGTAGGACATTAATTGGTCTCATAATGTCCTGCCAGGCTGAATTACTGTCTGACCAAAAAGACGTGACAATATAGTGAATATGCTTAGATATAGACATTAGTCTACTGCACATCTGGTTCAGTACTTTCTTGTGTTTTGCCAGACCAAGCCACTTCATCATTCAGGACCGGTGGTTTAGCTGTTAGTTTTATTGATATGTGTGCTTACCTGACTTAAGATCATGTTCAACAGACATCCTCAAGAGTCCTTGTGTAGAACATACCTGAGTTAACACCATGTTCAACAGACAGCCTAGTGAATCTTTGTTTAGGATTTACCTGAGTTAACACCATGTTCAACAGACAGCCTAGTGAATCTTTGTTTAGGATTTACCTAAGTTAACACCATGTTCAACAGACAGCCTAGTCAATCTTTGTTTCGGATTTACCTGAGTTAACACCATGTTCAACAGACAGCCTAGTTAATCTTTGTTTCGGATTTACCTGAGTTAACACCATGTTCAACAGACATCTGAGAGTCCATGTCTCCTGGTTAATGGATGAATCCTGTACTACAATATGCTTTCTCACACCATCACTCAGAGGTGTGTCCACTTTCAGATTAAGGTGGGTGCCCAACATATCCGCAGAAACCTTTCCCTGCACTAGCTCATTGAAAAGTTGAGCATACAAGCCAACCTGCGGACATGAAAATAATAATGGATTTGAGTGTTTGAAATTTGTTCTACCCCTGATTCGGGCACATTGTAATGTCAAATGTTTAGTGTTATCTATATATGGTACAATTAAAGGGAAACAGTAGTTTTAAAGATAGTTGCAAGTGTTGAGTTCAGAATGATGTTGTGTTTTTTTTGAGCAATTTCAGATTTTTGAGCATGCTTTGTCATCAACTGATTTTAGCAGTTGCATTTAAGGTCAAATGACAGTGAAGTTTGTTTCTCTTCACCATCTCGCTTGTAAAGACCTTTCATTTTGTTTGTAAAGGCCTATCAGTATAAGATGAAGTGTTGAAGAATATGAGAAAAACGGAGTTTGAATGTGGAATGGTAAACAAAGCCTGCGAAGGTCACTTATATGGCATATCATATGTAGGTGACGTATTTGCCATAAATAAGAACAGTAATAGAGAGTCAATACAGCTGCTACAGATGGAGTTGTTTCCAGGTGATGGTTTTGATGACACACATTGCAAGCTGGCAGGAACTGCAATATTTAATATTATCTCCACACACATGACCATCAGTGGACAAGGGGAGGGAAAATTATGATGGCAGCGATTCATGCCTTTCCTCTCTCCATCACTTTTGCGTCTCTTGCTGGCACAATAGTTGCCATGTCATGAAAGGTTCTCTGAAACTCATTCTTGGGTTACCACAAGTATTTTACAATCAATAAAGAGGGCCTTTGGATGGAGATTTTCGTTTTGTTTAGGTCAACGGAGAGCATTAGTGTTTTAATAAAGTTCTATTGTATTATTATTAAACAGGCATTTTACTTTTCTAAGCTTCCTTCTCATATATCACTTTGAAAGACAACCCTTTCCTCTAGTTTCACACAAATATTGAACACTTTTCTGTAAATGTGTGCATAAATGTGTCATGTGGGAGGACTGGTGATGAACTATTGCTAACAATTTCAGATACAATTTTTCAAGATCACTAGGCACAACAGAAAAATAAAATCACACTATTTAGCCCTTTGGTGGGCAGTTTTGCACACACAATGTACTGAGTACTGACCTATAAAATGGCAGTGTGCACCACAATAGTGCATTACAGTCTACAGTTTGAAGAGTAGTGGATCACTTTAAATTGTTTGTTAATCTAATCTTTCAATAATCACATACGATGACATTATGGAATTTTAATACACATAGCCCTCACTCTAAAAAAAGTCTACACAGAACATTACAGTATAATTTTTCATTAATTTTACAAATGAGTCAGTTCACTCAAGGATGTGATGTGTGGACAGAGATTTGCAAATGATATTAGAGATATCTGATGTCTGCTCTGCACATCTACCTGATATTTATCCTTCTCTTGCTGACTTTTCTTGGGAACACAGCGAGATCTCCTTGTCTTCAGCTCTGAAATCTGGATAGAGTGATTGGCAGGATCATACTGAAGTTCATCGATGATCCCAAACACAAACAGGCCATAGCCAAATGGCATCCCAAACACCGGCACTTCTCTGGCCACCCGATGACCAGCATGGAAGGTCAAAACTGCTGCCTGAAGATTGAGGAACTTGACTGCCCATCTGTCCTCTTTGGTGACCACCTTTACCTCCACTGGTACCTGGATCTCTAGCTCTGTCAGGGAAATAATGATGATGGGGATCCTTGAAATACTGATATAAACTCCATAAATGTTTTTATAACAACAAACAAACAAACAAAGATGGACATACTAGGCTGCTCCTGTGATAAGATTTGCTCATCGACTAAAATCCCTCATTTAATTTTTATGCAGCCCCCAACCTACAACATCCTCCCATAAATAGAGAATGGCTAATCCTACAACCTACTAAAATACATTTGTACATGCTCCTTATGCAAGCCATGACGACGAAACTGGCGCTGTTATGAAACATTTCTCAAGCTCTGAAGAGGCATACATATAAAGATCAGTCCCATGGAAATGCAGAATTTGTTTTCTTGGACAGTGTCTTGTGTAAAATTGACCAGAGTGCAGTGTGTGCATGGTTTTGTTCCTAAAATTTGCATGACATGTGTTTTCTTTGCGGCTGTGAGATTTCCTAATGGATACCTCTGGCCTGGTGTATATCTGATCCTTTGCCTTTAACCTCCTTGGCTGCTGCACTCTCCTGAATATTGACGGTGACACCAGGCAGGGCCCGAAGTAGAATGACCTCTGGTGACAGATCATATAAGAGTTGTTGCTCACACCTGCAAGGAGGATGATGATCTTTTTACACTACAATGCAACTCAGCACTAACAGGAACAAGGTAGTCCACTCTCCAAACTTTTACTACTGTATTACCTTCTCCACTGATTCCTAATCAAGGTATAGAGACTCCCTGAAATATATTCTCATAATTCATGAGTAAACAAGCAGATTTTGTGTCTGTGATGCTACATGCGGTCAGTGTTAACTGCTAACATAAAGTGTGATAGCTCCTGTAAGCAATGACTGCACTGAGAGATAGCCAGTCTGAATTACTGCCCTCCAGGTCATATGAGATGGGTGGGCAGGAAATTTATGAGTACTGAGGGGGCTTTTAGAATTTTCTCAAATTCTTTTCAGTTTCTGTGCAGGAAATAACGGGGGACTAATGCGTGTTGAATGAATTTTTGAGGGAAGGTTTTGAAAGATGATCGTGTGATCCAAAGAAAACACTGCTGCCCTGAGACAATGCCAGACTGGCTACATTTAAATGAATAAAAGAATTATTGTAATTTGTAAAAAAAATTCTCACCAGTGCTGCTTCATAAAATCTGTGACCATCAAGTATCTTGGTCTATAACGCAGGTGCGGGGAGCCCTTTGTCTCTAGCAGTCTGTCACAGTCTAAAGTGAACTTTGACCCCTTGATCTCTTTATAATCCAAATCTAGAGAAGTGTTAAAAAAAAAAAACCCAGTAAAGAAATGTGTTACTGTTAGGTTCAGGCCAGTGGATTAGACTTGATTAGGTAATTATGTATTAGCACTCTGACCTTACACTCATTATCAAGAAACTGATTCAGTTTAACAGCAACTCATCACAAACATGGGAGTGTTGCAATTAAGTGGTGCTGTTGTTTTTGGCCACATCTCGTAAAGTTGGAGACAGGGACATTGTCTTCTCCTTTGAAGTGTTGATGTGCTTGGACTATCAATCATCTGCATTAATCAATAGTGCAATGCTCATGATGATCATAAATCCCCACCTGCAGGCTGGTCAGTGGCAAGGGCCTTATTTAGTCTATCCTTCTTAAAGCACAAACCTTTGCCTTTATTCTGAGCAATACTATAATCCACTAACTTTTATGAAAGAGAAAGTAATCTACCACCTAAAAATGTTGCAATCATCCTTTTCCAGCACAGACTGTCCAATGATGGCAATATCCCAGAATTCTTGCAATCAGTACTGCCCCTGAGCCAAACCTGAACACTTGGTGAGAGAGTTCTATGCTATGATATTGCAGACAAGGGTAGGAACAAACATGTACATCATACATTGCAAAAGGAATAAAAGTGGTGTCTACTCCTCCACCTTCAGTCTGTTCATTCCTTCTTAACTTGAATGAAAAAAGAAAATTGGCCCTAGGGGAGTAAATACCAAGGCTTTTAAATTAAATGAGTGTAGTTGATGTCACAGGAGTCCTCAAAACAGAAGCAAGAAAAAACATGATGCGTAGCCTGGGACGAAGGGGGACAAGGGGAGGTGGAGGTGGGAAGAAATGGCTCATCACACCTATTTCGGGGTGGCAGCCGTCACTCAGTCAACCAGTCTGCCATCCGTCGCGCAGTTAAACCGCCTGTGTACTTTATTTGCTTGTCAACTGTAACCCTTCAACCACTGATCTTTGAATTCACGGGCGCTGAAGAGTGGTTGATTATCCGGAGTGAGAGGCGATTATCCCGTGTAGAAAAAATTTGGTTCCCTGGGAAACGAGGCGATTAAGCGGAGTCGACTGTACTTGATCACTGATGAACTGTTAATGCTGTCAGAGGGTTGCGTGCCCCTTGATCTAAATATGACCACACAAGGGCAATTTAGACATGTATCGCAAATGACAGAGGAATATGCATTAGAAGCAGGCGATTGATGCCAATTTTAAGGCTGCTACTACGTGTTTTTCCAGTTTTCGCATGATGTGTTGCTTACACATTTACAGCATTTTCAGGAAGGTGCCATGTGTAATTCACATTTGATTTTCATACTTTGTGGCAGAGATCAAAAGTCCAAATTACTGATAATATCTTAAAGAACTGTAACACCTTGTCACACCTGTGACTGTGAGTCCATGAAATAGTTATTATTTGTGCTAAATCTAACATTTAGATCACGAATTTCTAGCGGCAAACAAAAGATGCCGACATGGAGAGTGGTATACCTAATTGTTGCAATTTTTTTTTCGGTTTTCAGTCCTTAAACTTTGGTCCGGCATCTCTTTTGTGTTCTGAAGGACAGTTTCTTTTACTATTTCGTCTAACTTGATTGATAATGATATTGAACATTTTCTTCAAAAATTCTCAGCTTTTAATAGTTTTAACCCATTGTCATCTGGCTACATGAAAGATCTAGATCTAGTCCAATCTAGATCTACATATGTAACAAAAAAGTCAATAGCATTGGCCTTAAAATAAAAGACGTCGTGATCCGAAGAACTCGGCGGCAGAAAACACAAACTTTCAAGTGAGAAACTTTTAAATCCAAGAGCTTCAGCTGTTCGAATTCAAAACAATCATAACTTTTCTGATTGGATTTGGATGCGATTTTATGCTGAGTTGAGCATTTTTCAGGAGGAATTCCATGTGTGTGCCAGAAAGACTTGCGCATGCAACACACCGCACCAACAAGAACAACATACCCTAACTCTAACCATACTGTAAACCTTACCCTAATGTCTAACTCGAACCAACCCTGACCCTGGGTTAGGGTTAGAGTAGACTAGAGTAACTTAAGAGTTACGATAATATGTTGTTGGTTAGGTATGTTGCATGCTTAATTTTTCCGGCACACATATGGAATTCCTCCCCATTTTTCTATTAATTTCATATTTTTGAAAATATTCCCCCCCCGAATCGTTAGAGTCGCGATATTCGACCACCCAAGCCGGCCCAAGGGCCAATGCTAACTAGACTAGACTAGTCACTAGTCTAGATAGTCTATTTCGCCCACTTACCAATACAAACGAGCGCTTCATCATCAACATCCCACATATCATGTTTGAAATCGCCCATTTTTGTGCTCCCAAATGTGGGAAAATTGGCAAACAACAAGATCTAGATCTAGATCTATCTGGATGACTGTAACTGCTTTGGTTAGCACATTTTAGACAAGTTAAAAATACCGCATTTCATAACAGTCAACAAAAGAGGAAAATGTATTATTAGGGAGCCGTGCCGACAAAAAATCCGACAGAATGATCTTTTCCGTAGACTACTTTTACCCGACTGGGTGCTTTAGTATGCTTCTATTTTCTGAAATGCCACAGTCAAGCTTTTAGTCTGTGTGATGAAATTACATGATTACAACATTGTCCTAAATATATTCTAAGTCATAGTGGAGTGTCTTTGTAAGTTGTCGTTCGCAGAGCATAGGCTGGCTCTGTGCACAGGATTTTCAAACAGAAAAGATTTCAATCGCCTGGTTACGTATTAATACGCAGCAGCGTTTGATATATTATTTTCGGCGTTACTGCAATGCTAAGTGACAGTTTTCTGAAAAAGCAGCTTTTCAACATCCTATTTGATGCAAATTATAGATCTGTTTCCGTTTTTTCTATATTAAATGGCCTCCCATTAGGAACTCATTTTTACACTCGCTTGGCGTCCCCTTGTTTGTTACAAGGCCTTAGTGAAGTTGCTGAAATTAGGTGCGACAGACGTTGAGTTCAGAAGCGAGGGGTTCCGGATGGCTGGCCGGCGCCGCTCACAGTGGTTATGACCATCATGGACCGATATCAAGTGTTATGAAGTTTACTGGGCAAACCAGAGGTACTTATGTCTCGAATCGAATGATAAATACAGTGTGATCTACTAATAATGGTTTGAATTGATTTGAAGCTTGACGTCCAAGTCCAAGTGATTTCTCGACTGCTCTTATACGCAGATAAAACACGGAAGGTTATTCAGTTCGTGTTACACAAAGTGAATGTGTCACATAATTTCTGACGTTTCACATGAGATATAAAGGTGATACTTGCTTTATGGTGCTGTTACACAGTGCCTTTTTTGGAGTCACAAGCACAACTCTGTTGTCATTCACCTTCTTGAAAGTGTGATGGTATGGTGTAGACCAGTTCATGTAAAATTTGACAGAGATTCATGGAAGTAACAAATTCTGGAAAGCTGAGTTCACGATCTAGCAAGTCAGGATTTAACAAAGTGGTACCTTCAAACATGACAGACACAAAGCAGAAGAAATCCAAAAAGAAAAAGAAGGGCAGGAGAAACTCAGAGAAGCCTGATGCTGAGTCTCAAGATGGTGTCAAGCTCACCAGTGATGACGAGAGAGGCTCATTGGAAGTGGAAGGAGTCAGAGCTCTAGAAGGACAGAGTGAGTATAGCTTCCTGCCCTAGATGTGAGTGTGGTTGGCTTTAGAATGTATACTGTGTCCAAAAAAATCTTGCAGGTTTACAGTGGTTGCTGTGTGAAAAATAAGAGTGCAAAAAACTTAGGGTTGAAATGTATGATGCATTATTTCTGTGTACTATCCTGCCACCATGATGCTTCATAACAGTTGTCATTTATTTTGTCACTGCTAGGCCATGCTTATAAAAAAGACTCTGATTGTCAGTTGTCTGTTTCTTTCTTTCTTAATTCAAGCTTAAAAAACAAAGCTTAGATTATCTTTAAATGATATCTTAATATAAACTTTAAGAGTGAGTGGCTTATATGAGTCTCTTTCTTAAGTTGCTTTGGTGCTCTGTTCTCTGGTTGATACTGCTGCCCTGGGGATGGGAATGTTATTCCACTCCTCCTCTCCTGTCCGAATCCTTCCCTGCAAACAAAGAAAATACATGTACATCATGTATGAATGTTTTTGTTTGTTTGTGTATGTGGGTGTGCGTGCAAGTGTATGAAATTAGATTTGGCTAGTAAGACATAATCATAATGTTGGTCGTTAAAGCATACAAAATCCCTCTGTTATAATATGATCTAAGACTGAGGTAGCCATTATGTTGGGACAGTGATGGTGTGTTCTCTGAATTACTTTGTTCATCATCTTTTCAAAAAAGAGATAATTTAACTGAATAATCTTCCTGCTGCATGAAACTCATTTAGTATTATGATAGTATATATATAATATAATTGTGCTGGAAATAACAGTAGGCCATGAGATCCTGGAAAATCCAGTTTAGGTGTATTCCACTGACAAACATGCCAAGAGTTTGAGTAAGCAGAGGGTAGGAATTAACTTATTAAGCAGCAGTCATTTTGTTATCTGAAAAATACAGTTTGTATTTTATCAAAAAATATGATTAAAACCGTTCGAGACATTCTTGAGTTTTTAATGCATTTTTGTTCTTTATTTTAAGATATCTCCTGAGCGTGGAATCTTAGTACATAGATACTTTATGCATTCTCCAAGATCTTGTTAATAGAACATTGATACCTTTGTTTTTTTTTTCACATGAGCAAACACACAAATAAACAAACAGCACTTTTTTTTTTACTGCATTGGAGGCCTTTACCATGAGAGCCTAACTTACCCATATTCTTCATTGTGAACTTGAGTGGGAAACATTTGTGGATAAGAAAAGGACTCATACTTTTCATCTACCTAGCGATTTACCGAAACTTCCTTTGAGGCATTCATGAGTAGTTTTGTGCAACACATTTTGTAAACAGGCCTATAATAAATAGAGGGTATGGGAACAAGACACACCAAGTGTTCTTTCTCGATCATGTAGGTTGAGGGAGACATTCCCCCATTGTCATACAATACATTTGAGTGGGGGGGGGGATTTCTAAATTTTTTGTGCGAATTTAGGTTTTTCTCAAGTAATGCAAGCTTTGGAGTTCAGGAAAGAAGGGGAGAGCGCCGCATTTTCAAAATATTTTTAGAGCGGGAGGGTGTTTGAGATTTAAGAGGAAGATTGCGTGGTCTAGAGAAAACACAGGGAACTTTTATGTAATACCCCATGTAGCCTCAAAGGTAGTAATGATGGATGGCTGGAAGGATTAAGCAGAATTGTGATATGAGAAAGAAGTTTTTTTTACATGGATAAACAGTACATACCTTTGAATTACTGCCTGGAGATCACTTTTCTGCTGTGCCAATCATTGCATTGTCAGCTCAGTATAGATAAGCGAGGTAGGGAACAAAGGAAAAATGGGACGTTAGTA
Organism: Ellobium chinense; assembly: GCA_033807755.1. Classification (NCBI taxonomy): domain Eukaryota; kingdom Metazoa; phylum Mollusca; class Gastropoda; order Ellobiida; family Ellobiidae; genus Ellobium; species Ellobium chinense. The sequence continues at coordinate 293,015 of JAWQUT010000555.1, read as the reverse complement.
TTGATCTCAGTACGTTTACCTTTAGTATGAATTTCATGAGCATTATTCTTTACCATTCTATCATTTCATCATTCAGGTAGGTTAGATCTTACCCTCATTATAAATAAATGGCATAAATTGGATACTCTCTTACTTGTAGAGCGAGGCAACAGAGGATCTTCAGAAGAAGACACCCTCGTCTAACAAGTGTTTCAGTCTTTAGACTTCCTGATACTCTAAGGGGGCTGGGTCACATCTGGATAATGACTTTCAAGTGTCCTTCTGTTAATTTTTTTTCCCACCACCTCGGGAGGGATTTGAACCCGCCACCTCCAGTTTCTTAATTCTTTGCTTTATATGATCTCTTTTTTTCCTGCACCAAGGGTTACTTTGTCTTGAAGTTCTACTGTATTTTCACAAACTTCTGGAGAAGACACTTGTAGACTTAATCATTTTGAATTTTGTTAAGCATATTTTAGATTCTTTATGATAAGGCAAACATAGGATATAGGAGCCGACTTCTCTCTTTCCCGATCTCACTTTTAACTCTAACCCTGCTTGTAATCTTCACAACCCTAGCACATGTTGGGAGAATTCTAGGTTATATGTCTAAATGGACATGGAACACTTGTGAACTGAGGTGACCAGTGCCATTACCAGCTTCTGGTCGCTAACTAAGCCGGCTCTCAGGGTAATTGTTCTCGTATTATACCTTTGGCTGTTTTATATTTATAACCTGATCGAATGCTGTGTCAATACATTATATTATGTACACGTTATGGAACCACTCAGCTGCCAGATGGTCTTAATGAGTGTTGGGGCTGCTGACACTTCGATCGTCAGGACCCGGAATTTTCCTGGTTAAGTGTGAACCACGAGAACGTATCTGATTAGTCTTCACACTCAATAAATAATATGTAAGGTTACCTCACAACTACTCCCTGCTGGAGACTCTTGTTGAGTGCTTAATTTTCAGAGATACAGTCATCTCACAGTTCACGATCACAAGTGAACATGGCCACGTAGGACATTTTCTTTGATAATCCAGATGCACATTATCATGATTGATACAAAAGTTCTCCCCTTCACATCCCATCCGTTAATGTTGTAAGTGCCCCCTGCAGTGGCCGGATGGGGGACGGGTAGTGCGCAATTTGGGGGGGGGGGGGGAAGAAAGAGAGAGAGAGAGACTGGCAGAACAAAGAAAGAGAAGAGGCTGCCAAATTTCGCTTCAAATCTGAGCGCCATGAGTTGTATCTGGGACCATAACACTCATTTGCCTTCAGGGCCGGATTAACATGATGCGAGGTCCTGAACTAACTGATATCTAGGAGGGCAAAAAAAAACAAACCAAAACAAACTGCGCGGGGCTTATAGTTCTTTCAGAGGATCCCTTGGGTCCTTGACAGGCGTGGGGTTCCGTGGGTCCTTGAGAGAAATGAGATCTGGTGGAACCTCGTGAGACATAGGGTCCGTTAGGTCCTTGAGTGGCATGGGGTCCTCAGTGTTGTTAAGAAGTGTGTAGGGTCACTGAGTGGCGTGGGATCCTTAGTGTTATTAAGAAGTGTGTTGGGTCACTGAGTGGCGTGGGGTCCTCAGTGTTATGAAGATGTGTGTTGAGTCCTTGAATGGCGTGGGGTCCTTAGTGTTATTAAGAAGTGTGTTGGGTCCTTGAGAGGCTGTGGGTCCCTTGTGCTCTTGAGAGGCATGGGGTCTGTTGAGTCCATGAGAAGCGGGGGAGGGGGGGGCGTCCCTAGAGTCATTTAGAAGCGTTGATGGTCCTTGAGAGGCATTGAGTCCGTTGGGTCCTTGAGAGGCATGGGGTCTGTTGTCCGTGAGAAGGGGGGGGGGGCGTCCCAAGTGTCATTTAGAAGCGTTGTAGGTCCTTGAGAATGAGAGGCGGGGGATAGGAGGCGTCACTGAGAGGCTGAGAGGGTTGCTTATTGGGTCCTTGAGAGGAGTGGACTCCCTTGGGTTTTTTACTTTTTGAGAGGGATGGGTCATATAAAAGTTTCGCCCAAATGCTTCATTTTTTTTTTTTTTAAATCCAGCTCTGCGTGCCTGTCCCCAATCCCAAAGCTCGGAACGTTTATAGTGTCTTAGCCCCTTCGCTACGTATGGCGGACGTTCTACTTATCATTAGCGGCAATATTATTTCGACACTGGTTGGACTCTCTAACCCGATGCTTGGTTTAGTGTCTGGTCGGGAGAGTTCTGGAATGCTGCCTTCCGGAATATGTTTGTTAGGTCTTCTTTGACGTCATTTTGACTAATTTTGAGTATGAAGGGGCCGTCCCTTGGACAGCGGACATCGCTGATTGGCTGTGTCGCCCATATCGTTCTCAAAATGACGTCAGTTTATCCACGAAGGAGACCTAACATTACTAACAAACGTAGCCCACTGTTAAGAAACTGTGAGTAGCGAAGAGGTTAGAGGCTTTCAATCTGTGGTGAAGCCCGTCCGGTGAATGAGGTATTTTCAGACGGGTTAGTTACACCACGTGATCTAGGGATTGCTAGGATGTTTTGATAAATGACGAGTAATCATACATGAGCAGAGCATGTAAACAAACCAACGTGTGAGCAAGATTTCCTAGGTCATGTGATGGAGCTGAAAATACCTAAATTAGCTCAGAATATGAAGAAATTAGGGCTGGTGTCCAAAACTACAGTTGACCAAACAAAAGATAGTCGAGAGACTTTTTGTTTTTTTGTTGTTGTTCAGTGCATTTCTTTTGTATGCTGTTAGCATTGCATTTTTGGGGAGGATTTCCGAATAAGACTTACACCGGACGCCCTGGCTTCGACGGACAGTAGGGTTAGGGACTCACGTTGACTGATGCTCCAGACTCGATGCAACAAGGTTAGGATTAAGTGTAGGGTTTGGGCTGTATTAGTAGACACGAGTTCCAGTCAGGGCATGAGTCCCTTTTGGAATTTTCCTAAATTTGTTATGGCTAGTTAGATCAAGAGCACTGGATCTAACAGTTTTGATTTGGGTTTATTTAATTTGATTGAAGAATTGAAGAGAAAGGAAGAGAGAGAGAGAGAGAAAGAGAGTGTGAAGGAGGGGGAGAAAGAGGTTGTACTAGTAATGTTGGGGGTCACGAGCCGCCACTATCTTCGACCATTCAGGCTACATTTAACGAAATCCATGACTGTAACTGATACAAACCAGTGTAGTGTAGTGTAGTGTTGTGTAGTGTATGTAATGTAGTGTATGTAGCGTGTAGTGTAGTGCTTTACCACCATTTGCTAACTGTACGTTCTTTGCCCCATAACAAACAAGGAAACCAGGAGAAGGGAACAGACAGAAATCTGCTGAACCGTACCGCGTGAAACTTTGTTTTGACACCATAGTAAATGACACGTGTGTATATGTCCACCAGGCACCACTAGGGTACTACAAGTATCCTGTCTGTCGGTCCTTGAACTATAGACTATTGTGATGGCTCTTCATACGAGAGTCTTCCTTAGCTTTGTGCTTGCTTAGTTCTTTTGGACAAAATTAATCCTTTACCTCTTTACATGACCGAAACTTCCGCGCCTGAATTTTACGGTATCGCCCGCAATATATATACATGTATATNCAAGGCTACAGACTTCAAATTGGCATGAGGACACGAAAAGATACATCAGTCATCATGACGGCCTTCGATAATTTGCCATCTAGACTCACTGGATAATTTTTTTTTTAAACACTCAAAATAATAGAAGCAATGCAGAATATAATTATAATAATTAATATATATATATATATATATATATATATATTTGCATTGGTGACCTAATTTGTGAAAATCAACTAAGTGGAGCACACATAGTACTGACACGCTTAGAACGTAAACATGGATATTGAGTACAGTATTTTTGGTTCCGATTTTTCTTCTCTTATGGCACGTATATGGTTAATACGTATTACTATTAACAAGTAGGCCTACACTTTTGGTCGGTTCCAAGGTGTACGCATTATCCGTGGTCCATTGTATAATGATCAGTCCGGACGTCAGTTAAAAACTGTAAGAATAATTAGTTCCGTTAGACGTCAAGAGGACAGGAACGCCTGGAAGTGGAAGTGGTTATTGGGATAACAGGATTCCGTCGTTTGGAACCGTGCAGGAGTGAGGAGTGCACTCAAACGGTTTACTTTTAAACCACAACACTCTTCACCGAGAACGCCAATTCTTTTGACCGCGCCATTCCCGCCTTCCGCTTGAGCTGATCCAGAGCCATGTCGTCATGTTGACCCTTGGCACTTGAGTTCGATAGTTCGATCTCTAATGCGAGAGGCTTTCGCTTGATAACTTGGCGCTCGTTAACACACGTGGAGGTGGCCGGCTGTTTGGCGGGCCAGGCCTAGCGGGACCGGTGTTATTTTAGAGGCCCGTGGACAGGGATTATTTTAGTCCTTTCTACACGGGTCAGTGGACTAGCGGAGCCCTGGGCGACTGCCAGACAAGAAGGTCGTTCATTTGGCCTGAGCCTTGACCATGATGAGTGGGAGGAAAGGTAGAGAAAGAGAAAAAGGGGGGGGGGGGNGGGGGGGGGGATAGGGAAGAATCACATCACTCAGGGAGAGTCTCTATAGTAACCAGGCATTCATTTCATGACAGGTTCCTATTCAGGAGGAGAAAGTGAGAGGGAAAAAAGGTCGACAAGGGTATAGGAAAAATCTCAAAATTTAGAGAGTGGTTTCTCTAATGAAATAATCACTGATTACCGTTCGACATTGTTGCGAATCGAACAATGCCCTTCAGAGACAGTTACGGCCAAACAGTATAATTTCATAACCTGACACCTCCTCTCATAATTATTAGCAACGCACCAGTTTGAATATCGTCCATAATATGTGCCGGCAGGAAGACCGGGAGACAGAAGGCTTGGCTTCCGATGCGGAAAGTCTCCGGTTCCAATCCCATACCCATCAGGTTTCTTCTTGATTACATGTATTTCCCCACGACGTCTCAAATGCACTCACTTGCCAGCGGCCTCATGGGGGTTCAAGCCTTGTCTCAGATATATAGCCATAACTGTGCTGAATAGAGACACTAAAACTCAGACTCAACGTGTTCATGTATGGTATCTATAATCTCTAGTCTCTACCATAGTACATAAACGTGAACGAGAAGGATTGAGAACAACTCGAGAGTCTTACAAACAGATTGACCTAGATGGACCCGGAACTGGGATCAAGAGAAGGATACATGTGTGTATTTCACCAAGTGTGAAGACGTGATTGAACCTTCCAATAATTAAGATAGGTCTGTAAAGGACAGATCACTCCTGATTACCTTGACCGGAAGGATGTTGAAACCTCACGTACATGTTATGTCCTTTGTCCTCCTACAGGCGCGAGTTTTTCTGTTGTTATTGAAAGGACACAGTGGGATGAGCCTCTGACGAAGATTTTATGCCCTCATCTATCGGAAAAACAAGAAATTGTATAGTGTAGACAGCTTTACCGTCAGTCTTCCATTCGTTAACTGCACGTACGTTTTTTTTTTTTTTTNNTTTTTTTTTTTTTTTGTGGTTTCCTCTTCCCGGAGACATTCTGTGCTTCTTTCCGCTTTAGGACGCACCAAGAAATTCGAAGGTATTTNGGGGGGGGGGGGGGGGGGGGGGGGAGAGAAACACGATCCAAGATTTTACGTCTAAGAGCTACTACAAATCCATTACTCACAAGATCTCCAGATACACATGTATTGCAATGCCTAAAGCCGTTACGGATGATATCATCAGTTGCTGTTTACAGAAAAGTGTAATCTGTGCCTGTAGGCATGTGCTTCAGAGTTTAGGAAACAAAAGATGTGACGAATGTAAAGAAAGAATTGTTGTAAAGTGTGGATCAAATTTCGCAGAGAATTATTTTTAAAAAAAAATTAAAGAAAAAAGGATTTCATGAGCAGAAACCTACAAGACCTTGATTAAATACAGGTATGGTGGATTGATTTTGTTCCAAGTGTTCAGATGGGTAATTCGATTTCATAGTCCTTAGAGCTACAGATCAGATACATGCCGTTTACGAAACAAATTAACGAACTTCTGCAACAAATTAAAGTCAGCGATTCTCGATCAAGATTATCGTTCACTCATCCTCTCATTCACTCACTGACCACTTGGAGAAGGTACTGTGACCCTTGTTAAAGGTGCTGCTAATGTTAGGGGAAAAAAAGAAACCACCGGTACAATAGATGCTGTTGCTGACAGTATAGAAATATATAAACATCATTCAAACTGCTTCAAAAAAAAACAAAACAAATGTTTTGCTGCCAGCATAGAGTTATATAAACATCATTCAAACTGTTTAAAAAACAACAACAACAACAACAAATGTTTTGCTGACAGCTGAAATTATGGGTTTCTTCCACTGCCACAGTTAGGAGTCGGATAAAAAATCGTTATGTGTGCCAGGAATAGGCCAAAAATCAATGAAGGTTCCTAGGCGCAGCAAGTATTTTTATTTAATCAACAATGACATGAGACCTGTTACCTCACTTTACACGTGTTGTATATATATATATTTTCACTAAGTCTAATCCCCAAACAAACAGACAGTTTACAAACATGGTGGACGGCTTGTCTATCGAACCGGATGCCGTTCAACTCGGCGCACAACGTCTTTGCACCGATTCACACTCGGTCCACTGTCATAATCAAAATGTGACCGAAAAAAGCTGGGCTTAATGGGCTCCTGACTCGAGTCAGAACGCGTCTGTATTGCTATCAACTGAGACAACAAGGGTTCACCATCCAGTCAACACACAACATTAAATTCTTGCCTATTTCAAAATCCCACGAGCGAAAGAGATGTGTGAATATATGCGCAGGATTGCTTATTTGCTATTTTAAAGCCAGTCACTTGTTTTTACCTTGAAGAGGTCTTCTCTGTCATTTTTTATTTTTAGTAGCTTTCGACGCTTGATGCCAATGAGAGTTAATTGATAACTGAGTGTTAGATCTATGCCTGTGTCTCATTTCCTTGTTGTCTACGAGAGTATGATCTTGTCAAGAAAGCCAGTCCTTGGCACTGTTGAGGAGAGACCCAGAAAGAAAAAGGTAGATACAGTATATATATGCAGACCGTTATGGACCATTCAAAGAAACATGTACGATAATATAACATGGAAACAAACCCATGACTTAAACCATGAAGAGAATTACTAATTTGAACCACCTTATGTACATTGGAATCTCGAGATGAAGTATGCCTAAGTGCATGAAAAAAAAAGTATACTCATATTTGAAATGTATCCATTATCGAGATTCGCCTAAACAATGAGGTGATAGAATAATAACAAATCCGTGCGTGTGAAATTCATACGTAATAATGAGATAAATTTATTACTGAATATCGAGGTACCACTATATTTACCTAGTGCAAGGAGATGTGCCAGAGATGTGACTTGTCTGTTAGGTTAATAAAAGTCAAATATAAAAAAACAACAACAACAACGACGTTGACAGTTACGTGCGCCGCCGATGTGGCGTTATGTTCCTTGACTCCTCCCCC
>JAWQUT010000555.1:221392-265078 GCA_033807755.1 Ellobium chinense | reverse complement strand
CCCCCAACTGTGAAGCCATTACAGCACACACAAAAAAAAAAAACACAGGAAAGGATACTTTTGTATGCACTAGTAAAACTTTCGTTGAGAATCCAGTTGACAATGCTCTCAATGTCCTTCCTAAGCGGATGACCTACACAGGTGTAGACTGTGTCCTCAGTAACTTCATCATATCCCATGGATGTACTCTGTAAGATGTTCAGTGCCTTGCGCATGTCACCACTTGCTAGTGTTACCAGCGCCTTCATGCCACTTTCTGAGACTTTCACACTTCAGAAAAAGATTGAAATTACAGATAAGTTATGAAAAAGAAATAGTAGGTGGTAGAAAATTTAGCCGTACAAACAGAAAGGCTGTAACTGTGCTGGTGTGCTGTAAACCTAACCGAAAAACCAAGTAGATGTGTTGATTGAAGGTGGATGTGTGGGAGAGGGTGGAAGCTTTATGTAAGCTTGCAGGAATTTGAGATGGTTTCATACTCAGAGCACAGAGACATTAGCAAAAAGAAGACTGCATGCAAAAAATGGGGAACAGAATGCTCATAAAACTATTTGGAATAAAACAATGTTGTTTCCAGTTCCAAGTTAACAAAAACAGAGAGTAGTTAGGAGTTCAAAGGCTGGGGTTTAGGCAGACACCTTCAATACTTTTGTGGAAAGACGCCGGGCTGGGGAAAGAATGTCCAAAGTGCTGTTAAAGTTCTTTCACAAATGGCAGTGAAGGTTACAATGTCTGTTTGTGTCTGTGTTGCTATTGTCGTCATGTGCTTTTTCCCTACAGCCAAGGTGAATTGGTTTCCTACATTTCCTTCCGCACGATGCTGAAGCAAATTTAATGGGAAACATTCTATAACTTTATTGTTAAAAAGAAGAAAATCAGGCATGTTATCCACTTTAACCTACATTTCATGACATTTCTTAACAACTTGTGAAAAGTGATGTTGCCCTTTATTGGGGAAAATAGCTTTCTTAAACCCACTTTACACTTTTGTAGGGGAAAATCCCTATAAATGGACATGGCGACTACACTGTTGAAGGTTATATGAGAAAATGAAATATTTTTAAAAAAGATACAAGCTGTGGCAGTAGAATGGCTATGCAAACCTTAAGGATTGATACAGGGAATTTACTCAGTGCAGTGAGGAAATTTTTTTACTTTTTTAAGAAACCAATGTTTTCTGAAACACTTTTGGTTCTTAGAAGACATTTGGCTTATATCTACTAAACATTAGAAAAATATATTTGTAGGAAACAATTTGGAACACCCACCTAATTTTGTCACATGCAGGTTTGAGAGTGCATCATTTTTAAGAAGCAGTTTCACTGTGGCCATAAGACGTGAGCTGGTTGGTATGATGTGTTGTATAGGAGGAACAACCCGTCCCACTGGTCAGTCATAGGATATAATGGGGGGAATGGTCAAGCACACATCCCTGACAACTTTCAAAGAAATCAGCCATACAGGCATCTTATGATGGCTTCACAATGACAGGATCAGATGCCAACTACATAAGAATGGCCTCACAAAATTTCACCTCTTCAGACATCAAGGTGCTGATGCTAAGATTTGAAATGTGTGCATATATATAGGCAGTATAATATAGGAAGGCAACAAATAAATTACTTATAGGGAATAAAAGAAAAAGCTATTTCAGTAGCAAGTGCATAGCCAGACGTGTACCCTGATGGCGTGCTAATATTCCATAACCACTAAGTCTACTGAGGACTCTCTTAACCCACCTTTCTTGGGCTATGACATACTCCAGCCGTGGAACCATCTGCTCTTGTTTGAGAGGTCCAAACCTGAATCTTGTGCAGCGAGACTGCAAGGCTGGGATTATTTTTGACAGGTAGTTACAGATGATGCAGAACCTTGTGTTCTCTGTGAACTTTTCTATCACTGGAAAACGGAAAACAGGAGGCTTGTAATGGGTCACTGCTCATATAAACAGCTTTAATCTGAACTACATCAAAAAGAGTGACTTAGCTAATCTGACTGGTTTTCACTGTTTCAGACAGTTTTTATTTCTAGGAGAAATTGTTCTGGCATGAGTGGTTGTCCAGTTTACATGAGATTCACTGTTATTCTGAGGGTCACATTGTGGATCTAATAAATGAGTTGACATCACCTAGGTATTCAAGACTAGTTGACTCTCATTTAGAAACACAACCCCTCAGAACATAAAAAAGTTGCAGTTAGAAGAAGTTGCAATTATCCAGTGGCTTTCATAAAGAAATAATAGCATTTTATCGCATAATTAAATGAAAGATCATTAATCGTAATAGAACCGCCACAGAGAGATTGTTACTAAAAGCATGACTCGCCCCTCCGCACCACAGAGAGATTGTTACTGAAAGCATGACTCGCCCCTCCGCACCACAGAGAGATTGTTACTGAAAGCATGACTCACCCCTCCGCACCACAGGAGATTGTTACTGAAAGCATGACTCACCCCTCCGCACCACAGAGAGATTGTTACTGAAAGCGTGACTCACCCCTCCGCAAGGCATTCTGAGCGTCTTTGGTCATTGCGTCTGCCTCATCCAGAATCACCAGTTTGAAGCCTTTTCTGTAATCATGAGAAGAGAGAAAGTGAAATTATACATAATCTTGTGAAGTGCCTGTGTTACTCTCCACTAACCTAGAAGTGTCATGAGGCCCCAGCAAGTGAGTGTTACATCAGTGATAGCTTTCTTATTGGAGACTCCACAACTTTTACAACACTTTCCACACATACAAATATAAGATAAATTATTAGGCCAGTAGTTAATAACATTTCAACAATAACTTCTTTAAGCTAACAATATACTGTGGTGAACCCAGCAAATATCAGTGTAAAGTTTCGGCTACATGAATGAAACAATCCCACATACTGTGATGTATCGAGGAGGAACATGCAGTTGACCCTCCCCCCATATAGTATGCCTTCGTGCATGGGAAAAGTAAACTTAATAATAAGATATACTTAATATTGAGGTTCATCTAAATAATGAAATGACAGCATAATAATGATTTTGTGTATGGGAAGTTCATAAGTAATAACAAAGTATACTTGATAAATTTGTGAGTTTTAATCCTTGTGCTCAGTCACAATGCCTGTTTTGCTTGCAAAATATTCAAAGTATTATTGATGCGCATATGCAACAGTCAGAACTGTCCCATTTCATTACTCAGGTGTGAATCGCTGTCACTGAAGCAAGCCAGGCCGGCTTATTGGTGATACGCCTTCTGTCCCACGGTTACCAGCACGAGGATCAGAGCTGTCATTAAGCCAGTCTTGCCCACCCATTGGCCAGTCAGCCACTTCTTCTCCCTTTGCTGATCTGTGCAATGAGTGATAACCTTGCAACACCAATCATTACAGCCATCGGGTAAGGTTTGCCCACTGGTTGTTTATGTTAAAGGTACCTTGATGTGGTGAGAAGGCTTACAATGCTTGTGTGAAGATAAATCAAACATCCCGTTCCCCACAACAAAAATCACAACTCATTTTCTACAGCCTACTGAAATTTCAGTTAGATCAAACTATGTGTACATAGAAGACATGCATAGTTGACGCAACTCAATAGCAATAGCATTGCTTAATGGTTAACACATGATTTGAATTAAACCCAAGAAATCTCTTTATGATGGGCAGTGTACCTAAATGGGATACCCGTCAAAGCGGGACGATTTGTCAGAAGTGAGTTTTATTGTACTACTAAGATGTCACTCAAGAAATCTGCTGCCAAGCTGTCTTGCTTTCAACCATGATTCAGACTATTTTGGCACATTTATGTAGATCTAGGTGTTGTGTGATGTCTCCTTGACCTAGAAATTAAATCTAGCCTAACCTGCACACCACTTGTGGAAAACAAGCAAGATTGAACCACCTGATTAGCTAGCCACAATGCTGTCTAAGCTATGCCTGCTAGGCTATGTCTGAAGGAAAGTAATCTTTTTTCAATTCTAATCTAGCTGTGCGTCAGCCATACCAAAACAATTGCTTATGAAATTCTGATCTGGCTGTGTGGAGATTGTACCAAATCTTTTATTTAAACTTTAGATCTTGGAATTTCATTTTCCTATGAGTCATCTCAGGTTCTTGGATGGCATTCTCAGAGCCACAGATATCCTCAGATTTCTGACACTTCTCGGTATAATGGCACACCTGACAAATTCTTGTTCAAAATTCTTGACAAAGGGAAATACCTCTCCCAACTCATATGACCTGGAGAAGACACCGCACTTACTTGAATATTGTCCTTGTGCTGGCAAAGCTCAGTATCTGTCCCCTTACAATTCCGATACCACGGTCATCAGAGGCGTTGAGCTGCAGTAACAGAGAAAAGGTTCAGCAGGGGAAACAACACCCACACAAACCTGTACATAATGCAGAGCTGCCAACCAGTACGAAACTTTCGTATTTCATACGAAAATCTGACCTCAGTACGAAAATACGAATCGTACTCTTAAAAATACGAAAATCGACTGTCAGTATGAAAAAGAATACAGTGAATGCCTTCTGCAACGAAGTCGGGCGCTTAAAGAGCTTTCTTGTACTGAAAATCAGGAAAATGGGCTGTTTTGGTCATGAGTACAAGTACTCAAGTCTCACAACAAACGATTTTTCGTAGAGTACAGTGCAGTATACAAGCCTACTGGCATTCCGTTTTGCTGTAGAGACAGCAATATCGATGCTGACGCGCATTTTTTAGTTTTGCTTCGCCGGCACCGTTTGGCGTGTATGTTACGCCTCGATCCCGCCGCATATCAAAATTGCTAGATCCAGAAGAAGTTAAGTTGAAACTAGAATTCTCTTACAAAGATACCAGCCATGGTTACCAGCCACTGGAGGCTTTATGCTATATTGTTCAACCTTGCGGCGTTTGAGGCTTTACTTTGATGCCGCATGAATCCCGTCATGCCTATGCATTGTGCCATACCCAGAGTGCCTACACATTACCTGTGTAGGCTATGTTTCATTTGGTCTGTTAGTGTATACTGTAGGCCCTCAGAGCATTAGATGACCTACATTTGGGATGAGCATAGTGTACTACTGTACTATAATAGTGTTGGCTCTAGAGCCAAGGTTAATGACCTTTACTGTACTACTAGACTAGATCTAGTAGGCCTGACAGAGACGGCTTTCAAAGCCCCAGTTTGGAAGGTTTAGGGTTAGCTCTAGACAAGACTAGATAGAATTCTATTTCCTGCTCTACCAGCAGATGACATGCTTAAATCTGAGACTGAGAGCAATTTAAGATATGAATATGAGCATTCTACACTTGGATACAATTACTGCTATTAATGCCTCTGCTGGTGACATATGGCAACATTTTAGCAGGATATAAATGATTTAATTTTCCTAGTGGGCATAGTAAAGTGCTACAGTCTGTCCCCTGATGATCTGGAATTTCAAGCTTAGCAGAAATTATGTGGTGAACAAGTTCATTTTGTCTTACAAAATGAGGGCTTTCTTGTGTTATTATTGCCACTATCTTACATATCTTATCAGTTTTTTGGTTTTTGTTTTTTTTTTAATTTTGGAGGAAGGGGGATTTTTTTTTTAGTTAAAAGGAAAAATTCACCTAATCAAAATAGCACTTAGATTTCAGGAATATGAAAAGGATTTGGAAAGAGCTGTTGGTAGTCAAGTATATTATTTTACCACAGTGAGTGACTCCCATTACCTCAGTTTAAAGCTGAAGAAAAGCTTCTTAGTGTTATATGGAAACAGTAGCTATCTACAAGCCTAAAAGTATGACTAAACAGCCAAATAAGAAGACATTCATTTAAATTTCGTGAGATTATTTTTCTGCACCGGTATGAGTATGAAAATCAGGGTCAGAATATGAATTTTTGATGCCTGGAATATGAAAATCCAGTTTTGGAGGTTGGCAGCTCTGATAATGGTCTAGAGATCAGCATAACAATTAAATACAGTCGACTCTGCTTAATCGCCCATCCTCGGGATCAAGGGAAAAAGAGGTCGATTAAGCGGAGTGGCGATTAAGCGGAGGAAGTAATTTTGGCCATAGTAAGGAGATTAAATTTCTTTGATGTCGTGCATTGACACCTTCTTGTCGCCAGACTCAGGACAAACTCGAGTTTGACGGTGTTGTAGCGCACAAAATGTTTGATCTCCGCGGTCTCTCTCATTGGCCACCTCGCAGTAGCCCAGCAGACAATAAGGAGTAGAATGGCGTGGTCGGGGTAGACCGTTCATCCACATGACATGTTTTCTGATCTAACCGAAATCCACCAGACAGGCGCAATCAAGGCCTGGGGGGAGGAGACTATACAACAGCTTTCGGCGCATTAGCATTATCGGACGGGCGAAGGCGGTAATGCGTAGCGTGGGACGAAGGGGACAAGGGGAGGGGGAGGTGGAGAGGAAAGACTTATCACACCTATTTCGGGGTGGCAGTTGTCACTCAGTCAACCGGTCTGCCATCCGTTGCACAGTTAAACCATCTGTGTAGGCTACATTATTTGTTTGTCAACTGTAACCCTTTAACCGCTGATCTTTGAATTCATGGGCGCTGAAGAGTGGTCGATTATCCGGAGTGAGAGGCGATTATCCAGTGACTTTTATATAGAAAAAATTCGGTTCCCTGGGAAACGAGACGATTAAGCAGAAAAGGCGATTAAGCGGAGGGCGATTAAGCGGAGTCGACTGTATTAAATTAAAATGTTCTGAAAGAGTAAACACATGGGCTAAGAGTATTAAGTTTATCTTAATGGTCTTCCAGATGAATATTGCCTCACTACCTGACATGGAAACCAAATAATATTATATTCAGGCTGTACGAGATTCAATATCTATGTTGTCCCAGTCATATCAAATTTGCGATTTTAGGCTTCCATAAGAAACTGCAGATTAGATTAAGAGGGTTTTACACTTGTTTTATACTGGAACTGGAAGTGAGCTACTAGTTTTCTCTTGGTCTTTCTTAAACGCTGAGTATACTTTAAAAAATATTACAAATTGCACCTCCATGATTTTACCATTTAATCTTCTAAAGGCAACTAACATTACTCTACCAGTTCATCTTTTAAACTTTAACCATCCAAGTAGCCCATCACTCCAAGCCCAAGCAACTGACTGACTCAAAGTTTTGCAGTGAGGGGGTCTCTACTGATGAACTGGTGTTATTGGATATTACAGTGAGAAAATCCCACGGATTCACAGGTCTAACAGACTCAAAGGTTACATTTACGCTCTTGTGTTTTCCAAAAAGCATGCCTACCTCAAGAACCATGGAGTTAAACTCTTTAGGTGAGTAAAGCTGTTTGGCTACAGCGAGTATAGTACTAGTCTTGCCCGTTCCTGGAGGCCCGTAGAAGAGCAGGTGTGGCAGTCGGTCTTCCGAGACAAACTTACTGACTGAGAACAGAATTCAAAATAAAGTCATGAATAAACATTTACCAATATACCTGCAATTCTGGTGAGAAAAATTTCCAGTTATCATGTAGGAAATTATCCTTAGCTAGTATGTCATATACAATGGAACTTTAATATAAGGTATGCCCTGGTGCATGAAAAAAGTATACTTATTATTCAGGTAAACTAAATAACTATAGGTCTACCTAAAAAAATGAAATATTAATGAATGTTATCAAGGTATACTTATTAACTGAATGCTTAAAATCGAGCTTCCACTGTATATCAAAATAAGACTATTTGTGACACAACTATGGTGACTGTCTTCACCAAAAAAAGTGGAGTCTAATATGTAGTCTGTAAAAAAAATTTAATACAAAAGCAATATCCAACTTCATACCTTTAGTATAGTACAATGTAATTCCTAGATACATACATTGTCAGCAAAACAAAGTGAAATGTCCAAAATCACCCTGAAACATTATGCCAAAGCCTGAAAACATATAGTTCTGATGACTGTTCAGGGTTTATCACCAATTCCTAGTGGATCCACAATAAAAAGCAGACTGATTTTGATCCAAATTGCTCCCACCTAAAATATAAACACCACCTTGAGTGGCATGCTCTGGTGGAGCAGGTTTTAACCTGTGAGGCAACACAGCTGTATTGTGGGCTATTCAAACAATAGAAAGCAAGTAGATAAAATGTTTTTGGCATATGGACAGGTGCCCATGGCATCATAAGAAATCCCATAGAGACTGTGTATGATCCCACTGTTTGATGAAGAAAGGTGGCTATGGTGGAAGGCCTCCATCAAGTGGAAAGATTATTTCCAAAGATTACTGCAGAATGCAGAATAGAACTGACATATATATTCCGTGGTATACAATGAGTGGCATAGTCACTCCTAACTAAGGTAGAATGGTCATTTTCGACTAGTGATTGAAATCAAGACATTAATTTGAGAAAGTTGTGAATTCACAACAGCTTGAAAGTAGAAGATGGTGGCAGATTCCCAACAGCAACAGCATAAAAACATTCAGCATCATAATTACACACGTATTATGCCATCCCATGGTAATTACCTCAACTTTATAATCTGACTTTCACAAAACTATACTACAACAACTTCTGGAAATAGAAACAGCAGCGTCAAATAACAAAATTTTCAGACACCATGATGCAATCAACATACAGATCTGTGTTTCTCTCTTGCAATGATTCCTGCAAATGTTGCAGCTGGCAAAACAAAACTCCCTCAATACGATTTCTGAAATCCCCATAGGATCACATTTCTTGGTCTTGTACTCACTTCAAACCACAAAAAGTGCAAAAAAAATGATCAGGAAAGTGCGTAAACTATTCTCTAGCTCCATTCCATGCTGTGATAGGAAAGGAAGCTGTTATTTCATTGAAAAATAAAAAACTACTGCTCTAGATGCAGATGCCGTCAACATGGCCAATTCTCGGCCAAACTTGGGTTAATTTCTCTATCATTTGGGCTCATTAGCTTGGAACTATGCTTCAGCATATTGTTGAATCAAGTGTCAAAATTAGTGACATTTATTCACATTAAAACATATAAATTAGGTCAAAACAAAAAATTAGCAGTAAATATGGCTGGTGAACATAAACAAAAGATGACCATTTTGGTTTTCACAAACCCATTTAAAAAAAAATTGTACAACATAAAAAGTAATAAACTTTAACTTTTTTTTCTGTGTATGTAAATTAACATGGTCATGTCAGATCTTATATCTGCTAAATTTCATTGTCACTGCTTTATTACTTTTTTGTTTTGTTTGTGAATTTCAGTAAGTGTCCCAAAACCCCAGTCTTGATTGGCTATGTGCGGAAAAAAGGAAATGTAGTCCCAAGAGAATCAAAACAGTGTCCTGTCATTTTTTTTATTCGCTTGCTTACCAAAATGTACTTATTGTTTTAACAGATTTGATTTTCCATCATATATAATACATTCACTCGGCCTGTTGCGTGCACTGTCTGCTGGAACATGCCACAGTGACCCAGATGAAACAGGCTCCCACCTCAAGGACCCAGAATGTGATTGTTCTCCACTCATGTTTTGATTCGCATAATAAATATGATGCAGAAAATCTCATGACATAACTAATTACGTATGAAAACAAAAGACTTACTTGTGGATATGATGTCCTTGTGTGAAATCAAATCATCAAGCTGCTTTGGACGATATTTCTCCACCCTAAGTAATAGGCAGAAATCAAATTACTTCTACATGCATATGGGAATAGTCACTTACTTCAACCACAATGACCTGACACTGACACTGTTATTTGCTGACATCTGTTATGAGTATGATTATAAAGTGAGTGTCTGCTGGCATTGTCATGGTATCAGGTGTCCCATGTAACTATCACGTTCCTATGTATACTGACCAGTACTGTGGAATAGGCAGCAAGTGCTACCAAGCTATATATGTATTAATGGAATTCAAATGATTTTCCGGTGGGCTATCTGGTGTCTGTAGAGGATAGAATTTTACCGTTTTGAGCTTTGTTACTGAAATTTCAACAGCCTTCTTTCCTTTCTCCTACCTTTTTTCTTCAATTTCTTACCACTGTAATACTAGAATAAATGCTGAAACATCAAAGCTGTGGCAGACAACCCTCAAAATGTATCAACAATTTGTGAAATGCATCTCACAGGGAGATCAAAATCAAGCAAACAACCTAGTGTTTTGTCTTTTGGCTAGCTCTACAAAGTCCGACTCACGATAAAGTCATGCTTTATTGAGACCCTGATTCTCTATAAAGTTGGGCTCTATGGAGAGTCATAATTGTAAACTTTGTTCAGAACGTATAATTTATAGTCAGTGACAGCCTCTTCATTTGATATTACAACAAACGAATAGTCTAATACTCCTACAATATTAAGCTTATGTCCTTTTGACAGGTGTATGTATACCCTACCTGGGGAAGCCTGCTGACTTGTGTACAGTTCAAGGTCTGATGACCAGCATGGCCCAACATTTCCTTGATTTAGGTTATCAGTTGAGCTATGAATTATTTTTCTGCTGTAAGGCTGTGACTGTAAACCTGTGCATGCAAGACTGTCTGAAGCAGTGGCCAGAGTATGACTACGTTCATTGTGGGCGTGAGAAACAACCATTGTCAGACTATGGACACAGAAGCCTCCAGCACCCACCTCCCAGTAGATAGGAGAAAGGAAACCTATATTTGTTTTGATTTTTTGTTAAAGCTTACAGTGACTTCCCCCTTAGTATACTGATGTTGTTCAAATCCAGTACACACCATCAAACATTGCTGGTCACTATTTTAGCCATTGATTATGAGAGAAAGCATTAGAAGTTGACAGAGAGAGAGAGAGAGAGAGAGAGAGAGAGAGAGAGAGAGAGAGAGAGAGAGGAGAGAGAATCTATGGGGCAGGACATGACTAACATTACAGTGGCATTATACTTTTGGAATGGAAGAAGGAAATCCTCAACTGGTGGCAGGTTAAGATCAAATAGCAGATTAAGTTAATTATTGTTTGAGGGATAATCCTATGGACCAATGTGGCTGAGTCAAATCATCACACCACAATGGGATGCAGCATGTGCGCGTTCTTTGTTAGCCGTGTGCGATGGTAAGCACTACAGACAAAAAATACGGCACGTTCGCCTTTTATACCACCTCCGGGCCCCAGGTACAACCAAACTCCTCCACTGGTCAGCTAGAGCTTGGCCTACCTCTTGTCGTATATGAGTTACCTTGTGACTCTCCATGAAGTCACGACTTTATTATGAGTCAAAGTCTCTGTGAGTATGAAGTCAGACTTTATTGAAACTCTGATTCTTCATTTCATTTGTTTAGTTTGCAGCAATCTATGAGGGCTGCACTGCTCTTCATTAAATTTTATATTAACACTATTAACAGCATTTAACACTGCCAAAAGATCTAACAGTGACAGTTCAGTACTGAACATGATGATTTTCTCCTACTATTCACACAGAACAGACACAGTTACTTCCTCTAAAGGTAAAGTGGAAGGAATTCCAATGAGACTCACATTCACAACTGAATGTGACAGACATTGGGGTCAGAGTGAGGGACCAAATTAGGGTGAAGGGTTTGGATAGGATTGTATTACTATTAGTTGGCATAAAAGTATTGGAAGGATTTCCATTATATGTGGTAACTCCTATAACTACGGTCGGTACCTTAATTCCGAATAACGTACCAATACAACCCTAACCCTACCCCCCCTAATCCTAACTAACTCTAACACTAATGCCCATCGAGACAGGAGCATCAGTCGAAGCGAGCATAGTAACTCCTTATCACCGTTTACCACATGGAAATCCTCCCAAAGTAAGTTTCAGGAGTGTGGGTTTCATTCGGAAGTCCTTCCAGTAAAGTTTACGGCTATCTCGAAGGACAGCACCGCAATGATAATGATACAGTTCATTTAGTCATAGATAGGTCATGGACTAGATCGATATTTTGACTAAATCGGTGCTGTTGTTAGAGAAGCCAAGTTTACTAAGCACACTTTACTGGATTTACAGTGCTAGAGGACTGTGCCTGATTTGCAGGACCAACACGTCAGTTCAGTCTTCAGGGCAACAATGGATATATGGACAATGTCGTATTCGTAGGTCCATACACTATGTAGCATGCTGCATACTCTCATTTTCCCTTTTCCCAAATTCATCTAGTCTATTTCATTCATTAGCCCACCTGCTGAAGCTCAAGCAAAATAATATATTGTACGCATGAGTTTCAGGAAATAGCAAGATCCGAAGAAAGTAACAGCATGAAAGTCAATTCTGTGGGTGATCTTTTGCCTAGATCTCTCTAGTCTAAATCCTGCAGAGACGAGAGTGCCTTTTTGAGTGATTTACTTACTATGACGTGAGCGGCGCACAGTGCTGCACAGACAGTTCACAATCTCCTCCTACCAAACATCGGAATGTTAATGTTATCCACATCACATAGTCTAACACTGCATTGCAAAAAGACGACTACTTACCATGGAAGGTTGGGCGAAACTGTTGACTCTTTATTCATTATTAAGAAGTAATTTAATGATTTTGCGACAAAAATGTGCTGAGAATACTGTAGCCCACTAGGCTAGGCCAACTGTGTTGACAATGTTGTGTTGTTGTTGACAAACTTTCCCGGGAAATTTTCTTCAATCTACGCAGTTTCCGAATTTGTACAATTCTGATAATTGTTGATTTGTCAACGGTAGGCATAATCTAATCTAGTTTGCAGTATAAATAATGCATCCATGCTACAAACGATGAATTATAACTTTAAATACACCATGTTCTTGTTCCAAAATTTTCAATGGCATTTAGCAAGTCCAAGCGATGCTAGGCCTAAACTGTTTTGGTATGAGAACTATTCCGAAAATACAATTTCACGGAACGGTGCCAAGTTCATACTCTCGTACAAAGTCACGTGTAAACGGGAAGTTACATGCGATTCCAACATGGCGGAGGAAGTGAAGCTGCCACTGCTGAGTAACATAAACAGACACTGTTCGGGCTTCCTTCTTAAATAATCCGCCATCATTATGTTGTAGTCACTGTTGACAGATATGACAGCTTGCAGTCGTAGGGCTTGAGTGCTCCGAAAATGTCTTTAGACGCGGATCTCGAGAAGGCTATACGCGATGCAATTAGAACGTGCACTACTAACCAGTCTATGATCGACTTGACGTCCAAACATCTTGAGGAACTGAGGACACAATGTTCATCTACAGACAAAATTACCCAGATAGAAATAAAAGAAGCAGAGGTAAGTGGAGAATTTATCAGAATGCACGTGAGGAGTCAAGAGCTGGGCTGGATAGATAATGTAGATCTGTAAATTAGATGTCTCTTGACTTTGTACTTCGTCTAGTCTGTAGTCTTATCAGTAGACGTTTCAGTTAGTGAGTGATAAGCTAGACTCTAGTCTAGAGTCTAGTACTAGACTAGTCTAAGTAGTCTAGACTAGATCTGTTGCTGTTTTGTTAATGAATTGGTCTGGATCAGTTTGGTATCAGTATCACTTGTACACTGGGCTCGTTTACTTTAAACGGTGATGGCTTTTATGGGCATATTAGGATTAAGGGCTTTTCTTGATGGGCATTAGGTCATTAGGGTTAGGGATCCCAACAATAGATAGGTATTATGAATCTCAGTGGGTGTTAAGGTTGAGGTCAGGATAAGGGATTTCTCCCTCTTTTAAAGGTTTGCAGCACAGTTAACCTTTTTATCAAAAGATCAGATGATGTAGTCTGATTGTTATTGAGAGTACTGCAGTTTACTTACCTTATCAGTTAGATCTACACCTAATCTAGACTAGACTAGGCTATTCAGAAGCAGTACTTAGTTTCAAACAGTGATGTGTCTGTTCAAAAAGGAAGAAAGAGAGAGAGAGAGTCTGAGAGAGGACTTTCAATAAATCCCAGGTTTTATGACACACTGACTTGGTGAGAATAGGCGTACTTCAAGGGAGATAAGATGCTTGAAAATGACTCGTCTAGAGTTATGCTCCCTGAGCTATCCACAATCCAGCATTGCAGATCTTATTCCATAAGAGATTGCGATAAAGTTGGCCAAATCTGCTATACTGGGACGTCTTTCCACCACTGCATTTAAAAATAATGTATACGTGCATCTGTTTTCATTATAATTTGGTTTTGACGTGAAATGCGCATGTAAAAGCCCAGTAGAGCATAGGATAGTCCCAGCTGACCAAAATTCCTGTTTCGAAACTTACATAGAATATCATTTCCATCGTCATCGTCCTTGAGTTTTGGGTTTTGTTTGTTTTCTGCTGAATGTTGTGGTTGTGTGTCTCAGAACAGGTATGTATGATTAGACTGCATCAATCTGAATATTTTTATATTCCTGGTCTTTCACTGATAATGTCGAACAGGTTTGATGCTTAAAATGGCAGTCTAGAAAGAGTTATCTGCACTTAATAGACGCCAATGATAGCACTAGGATAGACTCGGTATTTAGCCCAGTCAGAAACCACTTTCATTTTTAGTATTAGTATGGTGAAAATTGCATGTATGCTTCATCAGTCCACTAATTCTAGGACCATAAATAGGACCATAAAATGAAAGATTTCAGGTGTATCTAGACCTGGACACTTTATCACAAAGGATTCGACATGTCAACAGGTTACAATAACTCTTAATCTTAATCTGTGTGGTAACATTTTATCGATGTGTCAGAATGTTGAAATTTCCAACTTTCACAGATTTTGTAAAGTACGATGTGTCAATGTCATGATTTAAATCTTTTTTATAGGATTAGGCAATTCAAGAATTTACGATAAGTTTTATTCTGTGATTATACATGTTATATTGTTGCCATTTCCAACTTTCACAGATTTCATAAAGTACATTATGTCATGATTTGAAATAATTTTTATGGATTAGGCATTTCAATAGTTCACGATAACTCTTAATCTGTGTGATAACATTTTATCACAGACTTTGTAAAGTATGGTGTGTCATGATTTAATTTTTGTATTTATAGGATTCGCCTCATTAGGCAATTCAAGTGTTTACGATAAGTTTTATTCTGTGATTAAACGTTTTACCGGTGTGTTATAGATTGTTGCCATTTCCAACTTTCACAGATTTCGTAAAGACGGTGTGTCATGATTTATTTTATTTTTTTGCTTGTTTTTAAAGGACTAGGCATTTCAAGAGTTTACGAAACTATGATTAAACATTTTATCGGTGTGTCAGAATATTGCCATAATGATATACAAGTTTCAGTGATTTTGAAGACTACGATGTGTAACAATTTAATTTTTTTTTCTAGGATTAGGCATTCTTAATTTATGATTAAACATTTTATCGGTGTGTCAGAGTATTGATATTTACAAGTTTCAGTGATTTTATAAAGTACAGTGATTTTGTAAAGTACAGTGTGTAACAATTTATTTTTTTTTGAGGATTAGGCATTTCAAGAGTTCATAATAACTCTTAATCTGTGATTTATACATTTTATGGTGTGTTAGAATGTTTACTGGGTGTTCCTCCCAACAGACACGCTGTAGCCGTTGAGTTGATTCACACTGGATAAGAGAAAAAAAGTGTCTTTGTGGAAAGGATTATAAGGTTCTATATTTTCCATATTTCGTCACGCTTCTATGTCCACTGTGTCTCCATCCTTCCCTCTTCCCCCACCAAAAAAAAAGCCCATACATCTTTACAGATCTGCACTCTGCACAAGACGTTGGGCCTAATTTTGATGTATAATGTGATTAAGTTTATGCGTTGAGCTGTACAATGTTTTACTTATTGGAATGTACGGTTACTGATATAAAACCAAGGGGAAACGATTGAGCTTGCAATAGACGTTATCCGGAAATCTGATTGCGAGAGGTAACTCCTGAAAGTTAATACTTAAATGAGTTATGTCCCCTTTCCTGGACCCACTCGACAATACCCCGAGTTGTACACAATGTGAGGAAAGCGTTTTGCAGAAAGGGTACCTAGCGCATAGACAGATTGGTGAACGTGACATTGACCTGTTTATACAATTTTACACGCCATTAACTTATTGACCGCTCGGCCTATTCGCATAACTTTTAGCAATGTAAATCATTTCCATTGATATCAGTAACAGTACATTCCAATACGTAAAACACTGTATTCCTACAGCTCGATGCATCACATTGTACATCAAAATTAGGCCCAACATTTGTGCAGAGTGCTGATCTGTAAAGATATTTAATATACGTGAGAAATTTGAAAAGTAAAATTGTATCGAACGAAGGCCAAAAAGGGTGTATTCTGCGATACTAGACTACGTCTAGGCCTAGTCTAGCACAAATGGTGGTTCGATGCATGTGTTTGTTGTTTTTTTTTGGTGTGGGAAGGGGGAACGATGGAGGCACAAACAATAGACACAGACGCATGAAGAAATATGGAAAATATAGAACCATATAACCCTTTTCACAAAGACACTTTTTTTCTCTTATTCAGTATGAATCAAATCATAAATAACGGTTATGGCGTGTCTGTTGTGTTGGGAGGAACACCAAGTAAACATTCTGACACACCATAAAATGTTTAATCACAGATTAAGAGTATAAAAAAAGTTAAATCGTTACACACCGTACTTTTCCAATCATTGAAACTTGTAAATGGCAATACTCTGACACACCGATTAAATGATTAATCATAGATTAAGAGTTATCGTAAACTCTTGAAAAGCCTAATCCTAGATAAAAAAATTAAATCGTTACACACCGTACTTTTCAAAATCACTTAAACTTGTAAATGGCAATATTCTGACACACCGATAAAATGTTTAATCATAGATTAAGAGTTATCGTAAACTTTTGAAATGCCTGTTCTTTAAAAAAAAAAAATTACATTTGTAAATTGTTATACACCATACTTTGAAACTTGGAAATGGCAACATTCTGACACCGATAAAATTTTAATCACAGATTAAGAGTTTTCGTAAGCTCTTGAAATGTCTAATCCTAGAAATACAAATTTAAACCATGACACACCGTACTTTACAAAATCTGTGAAAGTTGGAAATGACAACATTCTGTAGTGACACACCGATAAAAGTTTTAATCACAGATTAAGAGTTATCGTAAACTCTTAAAATGCCTAATCCTAGAAATAAAAATTTAAATCATGACACACCATACTTTACCAAATCTTTGAAAGTTGGACATGACAACATTCTGACACATCGATAAAATGTTATCACACAGATTTAGAGTTATTGTAAACTGTTGAAACGCCGAATCCTTGAACAAAAATTTTAACTCGTGACAAAACTTCAAAAGTGTCCAGGTCTAGACCTACCTGATATCTTTCATAAGGTCCAATATTTCAGAATTGTAAAATCTGAAGAATCAGTGGTATGATGAAGTATATGTGTAATTGTGTTTTCTGACTGAGTCTAGCCTAGACACTAGTCCTTTCATCGTCGTCTATCAAGCGCAAGAGAACTCTTTTTAGATCGCCATTTTAAGCATCAGACTTGTTCGATGTTATCACTGGAAGACCAGGAACATAAAAAATATTCAGACATTGATGCAGTCTAATCATACATACCAGTTCTGAGACACACAAAACACAATGACAACATTCAGCAGAAAACAAACAAAACCCAAAACGCAGGGACGATGAAGATGGAAATGAGAATGTATTCAAGTTTCGAAACAGGGATTTTGGTCAGCTGGGACTGTGATTATACCAGACCCTTCATACGAATTTCACGTCAAAAACCAAACTATTTTCTCTTAGTACAATGAAAACAGATTCGGTATACTATACATTATTGTTAAGAGCAGTACGGGAAGACATGCCGGTATCGCAGACGCGGCCAACTTTATCACAGTAAAAAGCGGTCCAAGTTCAAAACGCTCGACGCAGAGTCGACAAAGAACGATTCAGTAAACAAAAATGGCCGACTTCTAAAGGGCGTGGGCTCGGGAAAGGGGGCATAACTCTAAAGGAGTCAAATTTTCAGGTGTATTATTTCCCTTGAGCGATTTCCGAAGTACGCCTATTGATGCTAAATTTTTTGCGAATAGGTCGAATGGTCAATAAGTTAATGGCATGTAAAATCCTGTTAAGAGGTCTGTATGACAAGTTCACCAGTCTCTATGTGCTGGGTACCCATTCTACAACATGTTTTCTTCGCATTGTGAACAACTCAGGGTGCATATCTTTTTTTCAGGAGTTACTTCTCGCAATCTTATTTCCGGATAACGTCTATTACAACATAACGCATTTAGGCTGAGAGTCAGGCTTAGGACCCTTGGTTTAAGAGTAGTAATAATGACAGTATGTAGAGAGCTTGGTTGGGCTTGGAATATATGGTGATATTAGCACTGCATTTGTGTGTTAAAGAGTCTCTCTGATGGTGATGTTCATCATTTAGGGAAAATTGGCTTAAATAGGTTGAAATATCCAAGTAAAGCAACCCATACAGGAAGACAACAAACACCTTGGACAACATGGATTATTCCCACTCCCTTTCATAAGCCACTAACAACCATCCCTGTGCACAAGGTCACAAGCCTGCAATCATACACGTAAACAGCAACATACAAATAAACTGACAGACAGCCACATACATGCATACCTCAAGCTGTGACACATCAACTTTCTTCCCTGTATATGAATCTCATGCACCCACATCTACATAAAGATCGGCTTCACATTAGGACTGTTTGTAGTGTTAGACTGCTTTGTTGTAATAATAAACATAGTAATTGAGGCTGTCTCTGACTTCAGATTAAAAGATGAACTGTGTTTAGAATTGTGACTTTCGGTAAAATCTTAGAATTAGAATCTGACTTTCAGTAAGATTTTCCTTCAAACAATTAGCAAGAGAAAGTGATCAAAATGGACCAATTGTGGACACACTAAAAAATGCAGAGTTTTGTGCTTGAACATGAACATTCTGTCACGAATGATTTTCTAGCATTTTCAGAAGGATGCCAGGTAAACGAGATATGCCTATAATGAACAATATCTTGAACTAAACAAAGATAAAGAACAGAGTGGCTCGTTCACAAGTTGCCGACATCAGCCAATACTCACATTTATTTATTGCTCTTTACACATGCAAATTTGAAAGGTTGAGTTCCCTGTCTGCACCAGAAGTGGGGTGTGAAATTTTGCTTGGTTGAGGCTGATTACCTCTGAGAAAATGAATGTTGCATTTTGTTATATGAAATGCTGAAGTGTGTTTGACCTTGTTGTAGTTGTAGAAATGTAGAATGAAAAACTTGGAAGTGAATCTTAACATTTGGAGTCCCACTTACTGAATGAAGGGAGTTCATGAAAGCAAAATGAACTTTTCTAAGAGAACCTGATCCCAAAGTAGGGTCAGTGAGGTATTGGAGACCGTGAGGAAGCTTTGATACAAACATAATGAAAATTTGATACTTAGGGCCGAGCATAGCAATAAGCACAAGTGGCACAAGATGTTCAAAATATGAAATTCGAGATCATGAGGTCTTGTGAACCTTTTGGTTTTATTTTTAAGTCTGCGAATTACACTTAAAAACATCTTTATAAGTGAAAAATTTTACACATACATTTTCTATGTATCTGGGAAGCCACAATATGGAAATCATCCTTTTAATATGCTCAGAGTTTGAGCTCTGTCTGTGGTCTGAAGTTTTGCTAGCGCATACAGTGGCCCCTCCAAGATAAGACCTCTCATTTACGACTCTATCGAATACAACCTAAAATCTCATGATGGATCGATTTTTCTATAAGAAAGACCTCTGAATAGCGACTTCCACTAAAATCCGGCATGCGACCCATCCTGAACCTTTGTTCAGTCTTCCCACCCCTCTGAATTGCAACCCGCCCATGTGGTCGTGTAATTTGTCATTGGTCGGTCTTCCTCATGATGTAACACCAGTGCGAGCCGCCTTAGCCTTATTGATTCAATGCATGATTGACAGGCTAGGCAGGGTGGGCCTACATTACTCTGTCCAGTATGAATACACTGGCAGCAATGTTACATATGCCAGACGAATATTATTGGACCCAGGAAATGATGTCACCTAAAGTAAACCCATGAAATACTACATAGATTGTATGGTAGGGCTGGGCGACACCAGCAACTTTTTGGTGTCTCATTCTTCGAGTCACCGAGTGAACACCGAGTCATGATGCCACGATATTATGCGATTCAGGGTTTCGGAGCCAGCCAGCAACATGACATGATTCAGTATTCAGAGACTCCCGACTGATACCGGCCGGGCGCATGTCTGAGTCGCTATTTGCATTATATGTATAAAAGGGGACATTACTTTGGAGATGATTTTATGAAAATTATTGTAATGAGTGCCAGTGAGTAGTATCGGAAAACAGTGTTGAAGGAGTGCCCACTCCTAGCGTGAAGTATTTGTGTGTGTTGTTTTTTTTCCATGTTGTCTTTCGTACTCATGTGGTCATCAGGTCATTCAAGTGTGTATCAGGTCATAATTTTTATCTGGACCTTGGCTACACTCATTAACTTAGACCTGTAGCGATGAGCAACCGCAAGAGAAAGGCACTGAGGTTTGAGGAGCAAATCAGTGTTGTAAAGAGGAACAGGGCTGGAGAGACTGCAAAGTGTATTGCAGAAACATTAGGTGGGGGCAAAACCCGCCTCCGCTAGTACTAGTGTGAACCTTACAGTTAAGACTCTCTCCTACTCAGTTGAGACCTTTCTTATCATCTTACAAAGGTCTTATCTTGAAGGGTCCACAGTATTGTCGTTTTCCTCTTCAGTTTACAAGAATACAGGTATCATATCATTTTGATATAATTTGAGGACTGTCTGAAGATGTACTTTGGTGGGGCCAGGTTAGGGCAGAAAAAGCACTCGTGGGAAGAGTTTTTAAGCAGAGTCTAGGGACCCTCTCGTAAACTCATTCCTTGAATCTGTTCTTAACACTAACACAGTTCCACTTCAGGAGAGACCCAGAATTATAACAAATATGGTTATACCCATATATATATGGATATAATAATATATGGATATACTTGTGAAAACCATGATGACCAAATATTATGCACATCACCAGAGCAAGCTTATCCGCATGGTGGGGACCCAGCTGGTAGCCAAGCACAAGCTGAACCTGACTGATATGCCTGAGGCTCTGCAAGACTATCCCAAGCTGGAATTATGGCTTAGAATTGTTGGCATCCCGGAGGACGCTGTCAAGGTTAGTCTGCACTCACTCCGTTCCAGAAAAGGAGACATTACCACATCATTTGGACTCCTTAATTGCCCTAAGATTGTTATCTCATTTGCTAATAGCTCTATAGAAGTAAAGAAAATCCAAAATATTTTTATCACACCATGTTAATCATAGATGAAATATATTTGGTCTTTAAGCATTTTAAGAGATTTCCTTTCTGTAGATCAAAGTCCAATTCCAATGTGAACTGACAAAATCTGTTGTCACCAGCTGAACAGTAATCAATACTAATGTTGTATACAAATTTTCTTCCTGAAATTTATGGATTGGAACTCCTGGAATTATTGTGGAGACTGAGAACTCCTAGAATTGTCCTTATATTTTGTAATTTCCTTCTGGATGTTAGTTGTTACAGTTGTTTTGTTGGCCTGACCAACATTATCATGACCAGCACTCACTGAATGCACAGTTATGGAAAAAGTTATGAGCACAAAAGTATGGATTGTTAAAACCCCCTAAATATAACAAAGAATACTTCGTGGGCATATTCAATTGAGAATACATCTTTTTGATACAAAAACACTTAACCACAGTGATGAACTACAAGCAAGAGTGTCAGTGACCAATACGTTATCACTTATATTAGAAAGGAATTGGAATAGGTACAGCAATAATAAGGAAGTATGAATTTCACATTCCATGTGCTATTTCACTGTTATTCCAAATTTTAGTATTCAAGTGGACCTTGATACTATGCATGCTTTGCCATCCACAAAGGATTCTTATTATTGAAATGTCACTATATTTGAGGTATGAAAGAAATAGAAATTTCACATAGAACTTATTTATGATTTACCAAATAAAAGAACGAAATAGAGATGAATCTGTGGCAGCCATAGTTATGTCTAGAAAGAACACAATGTATTATCCACAGGGCATATTGGATGAGGGCCTGGCCTTTTCTGATTTGCTGCACATGGAGAAAGATGAACTGACAGCCCTACTCAGGAGATTTGACTGTAATGAACTAGAGGTCAGGACGCTGCTCACTGCCTTCAAAAACCTGCGAGCTTGCACAGGTATGAGGTCTTAAAAGGACAGTGACAACTGTGAACTTTTATATTGCTTTACACTTATTATTCTCATCACTTCCAGTGTTGTGTGGCACAGGGGTAGCAGAAAGCCAAAAATTGTCAGAAAATTAAAAATTAACTTTAAAAAAATGGCATATTTTTTAATGAAGGAGCAAAAAGCAAGAATGATAAGCCAGATTTTTAACAGACTCATAGAAAATGACAAGTCAAATTTTTAACAGAGACTCATAGAGAATGACAAGCCCGTTTTTAACAGAGACTTATATGATGATCAGTGTGTTTGAAAATTTTGCTATCGATTGCTGTCGTCCCTGTTTAACACAGTATATTGATAAATTCTGTTGACGTTCTAAAGTATGTAGGCCTTCAGGGAAAAAAGTTTGAAATTTTTAATGGAAGATGGTAAAGAGGTATTGGTGGTATGGGNTGGGGGGGGTGGGGGGAAGAGTGCTATTGACCAAGGAAGCAAGTCAAGACCTATGATCTGTCCCACCTCTTCAGGCTCGAAGCATCAACTAGCAAGACACCCAACTGTGGTCAAAGTTCTTTCACCAGGGTTCCCAGGAGTTCACCATTGTTAAGAAGGACACTGTGATGTGATTTTACTTAAAGAATGCCAAAACAAACTTAATGGCTGTGTCTTTCATTCCAGACAAGCAGCTGTCAGGTCAATCCATAACAGAGCATGACTGGCATTTCACTGACTTGGCATGCCTACAGGCTGCAGCGGTAGCTGCTGCAGCAGCATCCCGTTCTACCACTAGCAGTCCTGCAGCAGGAAATTCACCAAAGCATCAGCAGCGGACAGCCTCTTCAACCTCCTCGGCCACTTCCATCTCGTCCTCTGAGACAGCCTCCACTGTCAGGTCTTCAGAATCTGGCCTGGAACGAGGTGGGAAAGGGAGGCCACCACCTCTTCATCCTAACAGTGTGTCAGAGGTACCACCACCTCCTCGGAGTACCCCATCGTCCCCTGTCCCCTCCCCACACATGTACAATGGCTCCCCTCCCACGTCCCACCGCTCCAAGTCAGTGAGCAGTCCGGCCATGAAGTACCCACAGACACCTCCCCCCACCAAGGGCTACTCGCTTTTCCCCGACTCCACCTCCATCACTAAGAGTAAAAGCCACGAATCCCAGTTGGCTAATAAGGTGGTGGACATTGACCCGGTCAAGTAAGTTCATAGACAGTCAAACTTTTCATGTTGTGGACATTGAATCTGTCAAGTAAGTTCATAGACAGTCAAACTTTTCATGTTGTGGTCATTGAATCTGTCAAGTAAGTTCATAGACAGTCAGACATTTCATATTGTGGACATTGACTCAGTCAAGTAAGGTAGTACGTCACACTTATTCCACATTTGCCGCAGTAATTTTTTGATGATTTGTTTTTATCACTGTGACCTTCCATTTACCTTCTTTTTCCATCAAAACAAATGTAGAGGTTTGACCACCTGTTATCATGTCCCAATTTTACAAACTAAATTGCTTCTGCCTCATTATCTGTTTTAATTATCCACAGAGCTGTTATCTCTTAAATCTTGTCTTTCTTTCCTTTTGCTTCAGGAGTAACAAGAAGAACAAACCTTCCAGTATTAACATCAAGCTTGGTGGTAGCCATGAGGTCTTGTTCCGGAGAAGGACATCCACAGATGGCTCCGAAGCTGGGAGCCGCGGCCCCTCAGGTCACACATCCCCCGTCGTCTCCTCCCCTATCCGCTCCCCGCCTTACAAGCATGACCCGAGTGCCACGATGACTGAACATGATTCCAAGTACTCCAGTAAGCATGCACTGGCTGAATTTCTCACCTTTCTAGTCTCTTTTACTTGGGTGAATTTCATCAGAATTTATTGAAATATGTAAATTAAGCTGTATAGAACATTTTCATACTTTCATATACTGTCACTCATGTAATTACCACCACATGGGAAGAAAAAATAATGCGTCCAGTTGAATACCTCTGGACTTATAATTACCCTGCATAAATGTCTCAATTAACTTCAGAATTGTGCAAAAGTACAAATAGGGAAGGGGGGAGGGGGGTTGAGGGCTTCACCCCTTGGTCCCTCACTGTCTCTCAACCTTCAGAGAGTGAAAGTGGTGTCCAGGATCTCTGGCCTGATTTTCAGCATATATTCAACTTTTGTAAGTTTGACCCATGGTTTTATCAAACAAGACCATAAATGTCTCACAGCCAATCAAAACGAGGCTTATGTCGCTAGACGAGGAACTGAGATATCAGGTCCTAAAGATAATTGGGGCCAAACATCTGATATCAAATTTTTATTTGTTGCAGAAGTCAAGAGTAAAATCATTTCTCTACACAAACACATTGATCTTATTAGCAAATGGCCAGTACTTGTGGTTAAATTTGAATATTTGCTGAGGCATATTCGATGCTCCCAAACATTAGTGGTTCCATGGAAGTCCAGTTTTGAAATGTTGGCAGTCCTCACGGTTTGCCTTCTACTGGGCCTAGCAACCGGGGACTGATACTGTCCATTAGTTGGCTCAACAGCCAGTAGAAATCAAAGCATAAATTTTTATATGCAAGGCCGTTCTCTGCTTTATCTGGGACGTCTTGAATGCGGAGAAGTCCACGGTTGTGTTGTAAGGCAAGCCACATAAGGACCATAAGACAGTCAGTAAATAAAGATTTGCAAAGTCTTACGGGATGAAACATGAACTTGAGTCGATTGAAAATGTCTGATGCTGTAGAAGAGCTGGGCTTCACATGCACTGTTGCCAATGTCAGCTGAATGGCATGTTATCCACATTCCTAAATTGAAAATAAAATCAATCAGTCAAGCTAGACATGTGTAGTTTACAATGTTGTCAAGGACACAGAGAGACTGCCAACATTTGAGTGTCTAGCTGTGTGTTAACATCAAGTGAATTTTTGAAATTCCTAAAAAGGGCCAGTCTATGGGTGCAACTAATATAAAAAGTGGGCTTCTCACTAATCAGGACACCAATAAAACAGGCATTATTTTATTGATATCTTTAATGATAATGATTGTAGATATGATGTTAGCGTTCCATTCAGTGGTAAATTCAGTTGGTTTTTTTTTCATTAAATCTTGCTATGTAGATGTACAAACATCTTAAGGGCCCCAGTTTTGATTCTTAAAGGTTCAGATTTGAAAACTTGCTCAGCCTCAGGACAAAGGAATGGCTTTTCTTCATAATCTTGTTTGACTGTACTTTCATGGCTCTACCAAATTTACCAGAGTCAAAAGTTGTTGGACACTTGACAAGTATTATGTTAGAAAAGATTGTATGTCATGCTTTTTATAGCAGTACTATTATGGACAAAATGCAAGTCCACTTGGGAAAATGGTAAAATCAGTAAAGATAAATGTTTAACATTGTGGGACAGCCCTGACACATAACACAGTCTACTCCTAATAAATGGCGCCACCACAGCAGACATGACTGCCCTCACCCAATTTGTGGGAATATCTCACAGTCTCGCTGTCCCTTGTGTTGTTAATGGAATTGGTAGACTTCTTGCAGAGCTTCAGCCTTTTTTTTTTCTTGGGTTTGTGTACAGCAAGACAGCACTGCAGTGACTAATTTTATTATTGTATAGTTGTCTCAGATGATTCACTCGCTGTGACAGCAGAGGAGGTATTCACAAAGAACTAAGTCTTGTCTCACCCAGTGTTCTCTTTACTAACCACTTATTGGTGTGACTAACCCTGTTGCACCACTGTCTTGGTGTTGGAGTGACCTTCATTACACTTTCCTTTTGCCCCAGAGTTTGTTTTAAGGTGATGCCCTGTTCTTTCATTATAGATTGTAGTGCATCGCTGTGGTGTGAACTGCCCTTTCTAATTCAGTATATTGTCATGCGGAATTGTGCATCAAAGTGCCAAATGGTGCATTGCTTTCTTTTGTGGGTAGTGACATTAAGAACTTGAAATACATTTGTTACTACATCCTCAGGTTGCACACATATATAATAATAATAATGCGGTTTATAAGTCTCGTATCCAGGCTAATGCCCGCTCACGCGACTTTACACTATCACACATTTGTATCCAAGAGACATTATTGCATTTATGTACAGAAGCATTGTAACTTTCTGAGTGTATCATTAAATCACTTTCAAGAGAGAGCCCTTCCTTTCGTTCCGTGGAACAGTTTTGAAGCCCTTCTATATTATATATTCATTTATATTTCTTGGGTACACATGTGAAACCTGATGGTGAAGTAACAACTGTATTTTTGGGATAATGTTTAACCACCCACATTAGAAAGAAATGCACTATGTAGCACTTTGGTAAGGAATTCTGTCCCCCCAGAAAATTGCAGTTGCAATTTATTGAAAATTTCCACGTTTTGAGGCATAGTTGCAATTTTGTAATTTTCCGCAAATTTGGGTATTTGGTGCAAATTTTGCTGATTTTGGCACAAAAAGTACACTTTCTACATTTTTGCAACATTTCAGTAGAAAACAATGCAACGTGGTGGTAAATATAATGAACTTACAAAGATAATTGTGCAAATTTTGGTGCAATTTTTACCTCTTTTTGCATGCAACTTTTGCGATTCTTGGTGCAAATTTTGGGGGTTTGAAATACAATTTTCCATGGGGACGGGACAGGCAATTTAATATGCCAAATATACCAACTTAGAAAATGGCAGTGAGTACTTCAGTAATGCCTATAATGTTGAATGAAGAGGAGTGGATCACTTAGAGCTCTGCACTGTCCTTTGGAAGCTGGTTGGATCTACCAGCAGCCTTTGTTAAAAGCTCCAAATATAAATCCTTTGTCTTGACCTATACTATAACACTGTATCTCACAAAAGTGTGATTTGGACACAGGTGCAGTTGTGTACCCTTTTAAATAGCATGGCTAGCGAATAGGATCAGCTCCTTGTAAATTACTAAAGCTTTTGAGCTCTTACATAAGTTTCAAAAACATCATCACGGGCTTAGTATTCAGAACAAACTTTAACCACAATGTTTGTTTGACATTTGGTCGATATAGTTTGTGCATGCATCTGCACCAATCATCTGCTAGCTTTCCTGGCTCTGTGACGTCATGCAGCATAAGTCATGGTGGCACAACAGGGTCGGAATTCAGAATTCAGAATTCTTAGAAATGGGCAGCCAGAAATGGTTTAAAGTTGTGAAAAAAATAATGCGGAGATCTTAGATTGTGAAGGAAATATCTACCTCTCTCCCTTTATTGTGCAGCCAGGAATATTTTCTTCTTGTTATAGCTATTTCCAGGTAGTGAAAGCTGTATGAGAAAATATGAGCTGTAGGAAAAATATAACCTCGGCGGAATCTGTTTTGTATAAAAAGATCCTTAATAGGTGCTCAGTGCTGAGCGTGGGTCTTTAATAAGTAATAAATAATAAGTTTTAATTCTTACTATACACTGGGTATTGACCATGGACCTTTCTTAATGAGCTAGGGTGATCACGTGAGTCTCGAGCTATTTTTGGGGAGGAGATATTGGTAACTTCCGGTTAACCTTGTTTCAAGATAATGGAAGAGAGAAATCTTCATCTGGCGATGAGACAAGACATTTTCGGATGTGGTTATTAGTGAAATTGTGCAATACAAGTTCGGGGAAGAGAAATATTATCAAAGAATTGCTCTATTGCCATGCGCTATGTTCTGAAACACTCATAAATTGATTTTAATAAGTTTAGCTCCGCTCGGTAAAAACTACCTGGCAAGAAATTCATTTGCACCATGTGGCTGCAATTTCTATGTTGCCAGTTTGCCCTGTTTAATATCAATTCACCTGAAACAGTTTTCTGGGGTCCCTGCTCATATTGGCACTTTACAGACACTTGAAAGCTTCATCGTAAGCAATATTGTGTAACGTAAGGTCATTGCATCGATCAGAGCTAGCCTCGTATCGCGAAGCACAACAGTTTCTAGCCATGTGTACAGGTCACCGGAAGTGAATCTGACACCGTGCCTGCTCATGAATATTCCATGAGAAAGGTCTATGGGTATTGAAAGTTACAATATTTGGTCTTGAAACAGTAATCTAGAGACATGAAAATGGGGTTAATTTATTCACTTCCTCATCACAAGGACTGGTGATTTATCACTTTCTTTCCTGCCGGATGGCTAGCAAGCAGATTTGTGTAGACAGCAANGGGGGGGGGGGGGGGGGGCTTAATATTTTTCTTGTGGAAAAATGGCATCTTTACTGCTTTTTTATCCTTTCTTTGTTGGAGAGAACAACTACCATCCAGTAATATGCATGTCTTTTTTAGTGAGACAGATGGGTAAAACCCATCAGTATTCTGTTGACCTATTCGTGCAGATTTATCAACTAATGGACATTTTATGTTCAAGAAAACTTCCACACAAACTCTTCGCCAACTTCATTATATATGTTACAAAAGCCCTCACATGGCACTAGCACTCAAAAGAAACACACAAGAAGACCCCAAGTATTGGTGATGTTTGACTCAGCTGGTGCTTGGGTGTGGGGAAATGTACTTGATACGAAAGAATGACTATTGTGACATGCATGTTGGCGACATGATGGCAATTCTGACCACCAGTTGGAGACATGTCATGGCAATTCTGACCACTAAGTGGAGACATGTTATGGCATTTCTGACCACTAAGTGGAGACATGTTATGGCATTTCTGACCACCAGTTGGAGACGTAGTATGGCAATTCTGACCACTAAGTGGAGACATGTTATGGCAATTCTGATCACCAGTTGGAGACGTGTCATGGCATTTCTGACCACTAAGTGGAGACATGTCATGGCAATTCTGACCACCAGTTGGATACATGTCATGACAATTCTGACCACCAGTTGGAGACGTAGTATGGCAATTCTGACCACTAAGTGGAGACATGTTATGGCAATTCTGATCACCAGTTGGAGACGTGTTATGGCAGTTCTTATCACTAGCCAGGTATCTCTAGTGCTGAAGTGCTCATGAGTATTGTAGTCCAGGTGTGTCTTACCGATCTTGATCTCCCCTTCCCGTCCACAGATACCCTGACAGTCCCAAAGTCCCCCAAGACACCCATCAAGATCCATCATCAGATAGACCATAGGTAAGTGTGACCTGATATTTTCATAGTCCACTCTACAAGATGTCTAGGTCTGGCTAGCTCAGTCTTGTCCTATAGTCCGGCATTGGAAACTCCTGAAACCATCAGCACTGCTGCTTATGCTTGTCCCAACCCGGCCCCAAAGACTTTTTCCCCAACCATGTCCCGCTTGGAAGTGAAAAGTCACACCCCACCATGTCCCACTTGGAAGTCAAAACTCACAATTCACCATGTCCCACTTGAAAGTAAAAACCCACTCCCCACCATGTCCCACTTGGAAGATGAAAACCCACACCTGGTAAACACCCACACCCCATTATGTCCACTTCTCAGACTGACCTTTTACCCCCCACTTCACTTATAAGTGAAAACACTCTCTCCCCATCTCCTCTTGTAAGTAATTAAATCATACAGCCATCTTGTCCCATTTGCCATTAAAACCCCAGACCTCCATCCATCTCTCACTTAAAGTAAAAACCCATATCTCCACTATTTCCCACTTGTCAATAAAAACCCACACGCCACCATTCTCATTTATCAGTTAAAAATCCTTGTCCCCAACATGTCCCACTTTCATGTCAAAACTCATATTCCTACCGTGTCTCATGTGGAAGTAAACATCCACAACCCATTTCCCACTTGTAAGCTTAGATTCATACCTCTGACATATTATGTGTCATGTAGGTTAAAAAACCTATACCCTCTCAATTTCCCACTGTATATAAAAGCTTTACCCTAACCATCTCCCATTTTCAATAAAACCCATATTTTCCACCATTCCCACCTGTAAGTAAAAGACCATACCCCAACCATTTCCCACTTGTAAATTAAAAACCCATATCCAGACCATTTCCCTGTTGACAATGAAAATCCATACCTTAAACCAAGTATATGCCAGTGTATTAAATGTGATGTAAATGTTCTACAAATATATGAACAGATTCATAGCCCTGATATATACATCTCAACACTAAAATGATGCACATTATCAATCTTGGCGATTACACATATGTGCAGTTGATATGAATGCAATGATGTCGCTCAGTTGATATGAATGCAATGATGTCTCTCAGTTGATATGAATGCAATGACGTAGCTCAGTTGTTGTGGTCATTAATTCATATTTACAAACCAACAGCATGGCCGGAGGGATAACTCTTGCAACTGTGTGCTTGGCAAGTCCATGCAGATCCGTTTTCATTTGACACTATTTTGAAAATATTCCATGTGTTTATTTTCTTTTGCATCTTTGAGCTGGCCTGCCCCCCCCNCTCTCTCTCTCTCTCTCTCTCTCTCTCTCTCTCTCTCTCTCTCTCTCTCACACACACTCACTTACTCAACCTTTATTGTACTCTGCTGAAGAATTTTAGTTCTACTGCACTCAGCTTGTACATTCACATTCAGTCATGAAGAATGTAGGAGTGTAACTAGTCAATCATTTGTAGACATCACCGGATGTTGGGGGAGAAAACTTGAGTGAGAACACTAGGTGGCCATCATTGTGTAGCCATCATTATGTTGCTCTCTCTCTCTCTCTCTCTCTCTCTCTGTCTCTCTCTCTCTCTCTCTCCCCCCCCAGCAGACAGTGAAGCAACTCTTCAACTGTTACCGTCTGGTTATTACACAACTAGGCACTAAATAAAGTAGTGCTTCTTGTCTACAGATTCCATAAGTTCTGCAAAGAAAAATACCCTCTCCCCCTCCTTTTTTTTTTTTTTGAAACTGGCCTCTGTCTAAGCCTCTCCTCCAGAAAACTAGACTTTCTCACCATGCAGTATTATTGTCCTCATAGATGTGTAGTGTGTATTTCTAAAGCTGCATTTTTTTTTGTTTGGNTGTCCTCATAGATGTGTAGTGTGTATTTCTAAAGCTGCATTTTTTTTTTGTTTGGTTTTTTTTTTTTTTGAGGTGCTGTTTCTCAGGTCTTTGGTATTGCTAATTGACAAGCTAAAAATGTTTCCCTGAGAAGAAAAAAAAATAAGCTTTTTACTTCACTCCATGTACTCAATCGGTCTAACCTCTACCTAAATAATGTTGCACTTGTCACCTGGTTTTCTGGCAGATTCCACAGTACGTGCACGAAAGGGTTGATTTAGAAATTCAGACCTCTTGTACACTGAAATTTTTGAGCTGATATGGACAAAATGAACATGTTTTAATTAAATGATCTCAGAGTAAATTAAAAATACTCGTAGTATATCTGGTGCTTTTTGAATGTTACTTTTCGTATAAAGAAAAGAAGTAGTTCTGATTGTGGTAATAATGAAAGAGAAATGCATAGATTACCCTTATGAAGCAAGCGTCGAATCTGCTTATCGCTGATAAGCTAACCTTTTGAAAGCGAGTATCAAATGTTTGATATTTGTGGAGACAGAGGAGGTGTCAGTGGTGAATCTGTGCAGTTGCCTCACATTGGGGAAGCAATAATCATCAAGGCAAAACAATAAGACAATCATATGGTGAGTGAGCTGTGTGGACCAAAAGCCTCGTGTCATTTATGCTTTTCGCTGTCATTTTGTTCATAGTCAGTCATATTCTTAATGAAAAATAGCATTTTAAAAATGCTTTAAATCTCAGGAATGAGCACATGTGAGCTGATTTTACAGTAGTCTTTTAACTGAAGTAGGGTTATGTTTGTCAAATTTTTTTTTTTTTTTGCCTTTACAAGAAGGTTCGATTTGAGATCTTAGCCACTGACTGAGGAATCTGCCTGGTGTATAACAGTACTGTCCAATACATTCAAGAGTTGTTGATTGTACTAATACCAGTTTGTTATTGCTTTGCAAGGTTTGTAAACACTTTTAAGATCACCACCTGCGACTACTGCCATAAGCAGATGATCCTGGGCTACAAATGCAAAGACTGCAAGTAAGCCAGCGGGGACAGATTACTCTTGCATCCTCCTCTCATCTGTATTATGTCCCCTTAGCTTTTACCTTGTCCCCTCATGACACTGTACTAATCTCAGCCGTATTCCAGCATGCCACAGTTAGCTCACCCTGTGTTTATACATTGTCTATGTTGACCTACAACATCATATTCCAGATAAGTGAGGTTTGGGAGAAAAGTAGAACTGCATACTAGTTTTCATTAGCACAAAAAGGCCAACAAAGAAACCTCTTTTCCACTTGGAAGTGTTATATCCTT
The DNA here is from genome assembly GCA_033807755.1 of Ellobium chinense. NCBI lineage: Eukaryota > Metazoa > Mollusca > Gastropoda > Ellobiida > Ellobiidae > Ellobium > Ellobium chinense. The sequence continues at coordinate 232,742 of JAWQUT010000555.1, read as the reverse complement.
TAAGTTTTTAAGCTGTCTACTGTAATCAAAGTGCAAACTGGCCTAAGATTCTGAATACAGTAATACCAAAATTAACACATGACCTACTGACCTACTTTGTGGAATATGACTTGCTGCAGGTCAACATGGATAAAATCTTGTATATCTAGGAACTCTGCTGTGTACACACTGCATACTGCTGCCTTGGGCTCTCTGCCATTAGCACTTTGATATTCTCTCCTGAATATCTGTAGTCATTATAGCTTTCAGCAGCTGGCATATACTGTATACTATCTGTTATCACTGACTGTGGTATGTGTGGCCTTAGATGAGTAGCTTTGTAAAGCTCTTTACTGCCATCAACTGGTTTACTGGTCCATTCTGATCCCCCCCCCCCNCCCCAAATCCCTCTTAAACTAAGTCATCATCATCAAGAATGCACAAAAGTGTGTTCTGGTGACTCCCTATAAAGTTATCACAGTATCTACCCCACCTTAACTAGAGAGTCTCACCATTGGTAGCTACCTAGATCACAGGGAGTCACCATTATAAAATTCTTAGACCAGAGGGTTTCACCAGTGTTTTAACTATCTGAACAAGAGACTGTTGCCCAAGAGATGCCACAAAAACTTCCGGCTGATAGCCTGAGTCCATTCCAGTCAGTGGTTCCAGTCATATAGATACATCTATACACATTTGTTTCATTGTCTGAATAAGACTGGTTCTCAGACCCAGCCGATGTAGCCTTCTCCCTCTCATCTCTTGGTGTAAGAAAAAAGTTTCTTGGTACTATATAGATATATGGCTTATATGTATAGGATCTGTTGTTTGGAAACTGTCAAAGGCAGATGTTCATGTCACCTCCACTGCTCATGATGTTGCACGCTGACAGTATTTCCAGTACCCAGCCTGTGCTAGAGAATGTATTTTGTACCTGGCCACTAACCCAATCCTTCATGTCAAGCACCGCATTGTGCTCAGGGCTCAACTTATGATGACGGTGAACATGTCAGAATGTGTCAGTTAAGGCAGTTTTAAAATCGTAAAAGAGTAGGCCTAGCGGCCACTGTCCAGACAAAATTGATAGGAAAATTCTACTAAAAAACGTTCACAGTAACCATGAGGGCGTAATTTAGCTGTAATCGTGCTGACACGCTGTAAAACACAAACTCAACTCAACCCAGACGTGTCAGTTAGACCATGTCAGAGCTTTTACAGTATTGCACTGGGCTCGTATGGACCACAGAGAGGTGAAAGTTCATCACAAGGGTATTTGTATGTGGAATTGACAGTCTTAATATTTTCAGAAAACCAGAAAAGTCCAGAAATTTCAACATGAAATGAAAACTGAAAGAAAAAAAAGCTGACGAAACATCTTCCAGAAACTTTAAAAATAGGAATATGATAATGGGGATGCTGAGATGATTCCTACTGAAATGTGACATCAGATATCTGTTTTAAGTGTGTCCGCCATTTGATCTTTCTGTCATGCTTTAGTAATATTTCTCGTAGGATTACAGTTTAGTAAGATTACAGTTAAGTGGAATTAAATTTTTGTTAAATAGATTTAAAGTGTGTCCTCATCTTTCTCTTCCTGCACCCAACAATTTGCTGATGATATTGTGTATTTATTTTTCCCAAGTCTCAGGATAAATTGACCATTCAGCAGTTTCAAGTATGAATTTGTTTTTGTAGACAAGGGAGCCACAGCCTTGCCATCAGGAAAAAGTCTTGGAAAATTCCATGTCAGATTTATTCCCAATGTGAACTCGGAGAGCTGGGCAATAAGCTCTGAAAATGGAGCTAATACATTTAGTCTTTTTTTTTGAGTTAGGTCTTGCACAGTGACTATTTTAACTCTTTCTATACCATGAGCCATATGGGGTAATGACCACTATATTACTTGGTCTATAGGAAAAAAATGTACACTAGGCCACTTCAAGACTGAATGCAAGGCCCAAAGATGACAAAAGGGTATGATGTTATATATCATTTTGAAGGCAAAAGTCATGAGCACACGAATATAAAAGCCATACGAACATGAAACAATTTGTAAGGCCACTTACAAACACCGATATATCAGTGTATGGTCAAAATGGCGACGACTCGCCTATCGATATATCGGTATATGGTACAGAAAGAGTTAATCATATAGCAAGAATGAAGGAATATTGTTATTTTATTTAATCCTTGTCCCAGAAATATGGAGCCATAGTCTGAGAACAAATGTAGTCATCCTCAGTCCAGAAGAAATCCACATATTAATTAGGAAGGGCCGGAGAAATGTTTTGAAACTGTTAACTCTCATAATACTACGCCTTCAGATAGCTGGTGTCACTGCATCACACCATAGTATTGCTTAACTAGATTACTTGCAGTATCGACTGAATAGTCGGACACCAGGTGGTCTAGACTGACATTTGCTTCTCTGGGTTGGACGGGGCATGGCGAGTGAAGTCCGTCTTTGCATCACATGTAAATAATGATTAGAACAACTGAATGTGACTCTTGTGCTAGAGGGATTAATGAAGTCCACAAGTAATCACTTTAGTAAGAAAGGGAAGTTGTGGGGGTGGGGGGGTGGTGGGCGGCACAGAAAACAGATTAGTCTGAGGGCTCTGGGATCACCATACCCTGTGCTCACCGATAAGGCAGCTGCCATTAGTGAATTAAACCAATTTGGGTGCCATGATAGAAATGCATGGCTCCATAGACAAGACAGTTGTCTTGTATATTGTAGTTTTTTTGTGGAGGGGATCCTACAGACTATCAATAATAAACACCTGGCTGTAGTAACATAGAGGCGTTTGTGGGTGCCAGATCTGAGTATATCAGCATTCTCATAGCACAGTGATGGATCATCAAGCCTCTAGAGAACAGAGAGGTGAAACTCTCCTGTAAACTTGCTGAAATCAGTAAATTGAGGGTCAGGGGTTTAAGAATACTTCTGTGTATATTGTTATTCAAGTAGTAGTTGTACATAAAACCATAAAAAAGACCTCATGTAACCTGAGAACTGTGCAAAAAATGCAAATTTTGTCTGGGGGGCTTTAGCACCTAGACCCTCACACCAGAATGCTGTCCCTGGACTCCTGGTCTATTTTTGGGAAATTTAGAGTTTGAAAATTTGACCTCCTGGAAATATGACATCGCATTTTACAATTGAAACAGCAATCTTGGTTTGTACATTAAACTCGTGTTCTTGACTTCTTTAGACATAAAATCCATTTGTTGAGCCCTGTGCCCACTTGGCATTGCCTGATTTGTACCTCTTAGCCCAAATGCTAATCCTAACCCTAACTACAGGCAGCCTGTGCTGGACTAACTCCCAAGCCCGCAGATGTCGGATGCAGCTACTGTATGTGTAACAAGTGTGTCCACTTGTCCTCTTTATGCATCACTGTCAGCTGACAGACCAGCAGATCTCAGCTAGCATGCTTTGTGTTGGATATCGTATCTCTATTTTTTCATTTTTTTTTCTTCATCACCTCCCATCCACGTCCCTGTCCCACCCTGGCCCGGACCCCTCATATCTCTAGATGGACATCTTCCATGTTTGTGCTAGCGCCCTGTGATGTCTGTATGACCTTTGCCATTCGTGGGAAAGCCTGTAAAACTTGCAAGTAAGTCAGTAGGGACAGAGAGGAAAAGATGTGTGGCATATGTTGACCGGAATTTGAGAAAGTGGGCAAGTAAATCAGTGGGGATAGATGAACAGCATACTTAAGCCAGAAATCTGGTATATTTATTAGCATTAAGCCATCGACCATTCAAATCCAGCTAAGCTCACTTCTGATATAAGCAAAATGTAAATATTCTGGGTCATGAATTCTTGCTTCTGAAATTAAAAAATGCATCAGCCAATCAAATCCTGTATGTCAGACGGTATCAGCCATCAGTCATAGCCCTCTATCAGCCATCAGTCATAGCCCTCAGTCATAATCTCTGACAATTGAAAGGTAGAAAGTAGAAGTAACAATCCTTGAAGTGTGGCTTGCAATGGCTGGATGATCTAAGCATGTACAATAACTTAGAGAATTCCACCGAACCCATGCCCCTCTTGTTCAAGAACATCCCCTACATGTCTCCATCTCAAGTAGTGGGAGGTGAGGATTTCATACAGCTATCAAAGCATTGACCTTACAGAAGAAATCATGACTGCACATAGCCTTGTCATTAAGGAAAAGCCAAAGCTGTTTGTCTGAGACAGTGGAAAAGAAAGACCTGAGAAACCAAGGTTCATGGGTTCTGAAAGACTTTCTCGGATGGCTGAAGTAGCTTGAGGCCATCACTTGACAATTAGTAAAATTACATTTCTTTACATAAAATGGAGCGGACATTGACGAAGGAAGCATAACTGCTTTTGAGAATATCAGCAGAGGGGTGAAGATGCCAGCAGTTTTGGTAAGCAGAAAACATTCAGTTAACTTCAAGGAGATGAACTGGCTTATATTCTGCTATGTTGCTTCAAGTAATCAATATTGTCCGGATACAGCAGAAAAGAGGTAAATATAAGAACATTCCATGTTTCAGTAAGCAAACTGACACTGACATGTAGCCAAGCACTGTCTGTTGTGTGCCTAGTAGAAAGAAGCTGTGTGTGTAGTTACTAGCAAAGACTCACATCCAGTCTGTTTTTGTGTCTAGAGTAGATCTCAGTGCTGTGTGTAGTTTGTGAGAATGGGTCAGGACTGGCCGTAATGTCTGGAGCAGAATATGATTTGTGAACTACGTGTAGATGCTTCATAAACACTTTCATGTCAGCTTACTGAGCTTTTCACAGCATAGACATATTTTTATTTACAAGGTCTGGGTGGTGTTAGCCATCTCCACACCTCTGAACTTTGACAAGAAATTTTAGCTACTGAAAATACTTTGACAGAGAAGTCATTTTTCCCTCATGTAGATGTGTGTCTGGAAATGTTGAAATCTATTATTTTTATAGTGGAATTTTCCAACCTGCTGGTGACTTCATGAAGTTATGTATGCAGAACAAATGATAAGAATAATGAAAATAATATTAATAATAATAATGCGGTATATAAGTCTTGTATTTAGGCTAACATGTACTCATGCCCCTTCAAACTATTATTACCCCAGTAGGCCAGATCACTTTAATGCTTTCTCAACTCCATTGGGAGTATACAGTGCCACTGCCATTCGGAGATGTTGATCACTGACATTCTGACAATATCTTTCACTGCCTATAGCCAGGTACCCATTTCACAGACAGGTGGATAGAAGAAAATGTGGATGAAATACTTTACCAAGACACTACAACACGACCGTAGTTGGGAATCGAACCCAGACCTTTTTTATCTTGAAGCCAGTGCCACAACCATTCAGCCACACCGCCCTGAAATAGATTTGTCCTCTCTGTGCTGCCAAACATGATATGCTAAACATTTTGATTGATATTTATTATGCATACTGAGGTTAGGTCAAATGACATATACGCACAAGTATTTTATCAGAGTTGTTGTAAAGGTTAGATATTATTCCCTCTGTCTAAGATGACAAAGTTTGGGGTATTAGAAATGGAGATGACTTTTGACATTGTTGGTTGTTACTGAAAAAGGCATGGGTCTCTTAGTTGGAGATGAATTCAGTTGTCATGGAGTATTTCTACTAATCTGTATGCTGCAAATAGCATTGTGGTTTTGATTACTGGTAGCCATTGTGTGCATATTGTCTCTTATTAAATGGCAACCTTGATATTGTGGAGTTAAAGTGGAAATTTATTGAACAGCAGATTTTTTTCATGCTACAGAAATTGATGTGCCGGGAGGGTTTTAAATACATTATTATCACAGAAGAAATACTGTCAGATCACCAGGGAATGTTATGAAAAATTCATGGAGAAAATGTTCATTCATTCTGAGACAGCCATGTTGCTGGTCTCCCAAGTTCTTCATTTCATCTGTACAATTGATAACAGTTAAGATAGAAACCAAAAAAAAAAATGATACACATATATATATATATTTATACACACTTGGACACACTCAGTGTGAAATTCACATGCCATTCTGAATGATTTGTATTCAGATTAGCTCACATTATTTGTGATAAAAAAAGATGGCAAGTTCCCCAAGATGTGTGCTGAGAGGGATGATTTATTGATGCTCTACAAGTGGGTAGCAACTATTTTTCTAACTTCAAAGCAGGCTGGAGATTGGCGCTTGTTTGTGTGAGGCCTGATTTTGTTACAAGCGAGTAGGAGATTATGGTTTGTTTCACCAAAAAGGAATGACAGTGCCTGACAGTTGGGGATGTTTTTTCGATTAACATTAGTCAGATTTCTTAACAGGCATTATAAGATATACAAGAAAACTAACAAAAAGTTTTGCAGTGGCACCGGTTTCATATGAATCATTTCCAGGAAAAATGAGTTCAAGTGTATATGCATTTGGTCACATGACAGAATTAATGCAAAGAGGATAAGGTTTTCATTACAACTTGCCACTTGGAGACAAAGCTACTTGACAAAGATATAGGGGTCATCTGTGTACACATTGTCCGAGACTTTTTCTGTTGCAAGGTGGTTCTGGTTTGTTATGTGGGAAGTCCTGGCCTTTGGCAGGAATAGGGATGTGGTGTATCTGAATTCCTCTTTCCTCGTGTATAGGAAGAAGTTCCACAAGGACTGTGCACAACGAGCACCTCCTACATGTGGTCTTTCTGATGCGGCAGTGGATGCCTTATTGGACTGGAATGGTAAGTAGACTCAGACTTGAGGATGTCTTTAACCTGGAAAAGAGTCAGTTGACTCAAAAATTTGTGCGAAATGTTCTAATGACGTTTTCTTGTCCAAATGTTGGTATGATGAAAATTTAGTTGGTTTTTGTCAATGTATCAAGCAGAGTCAACCTTAGTTCTCTTTCCATTCCCCCTACTTCCTTGAATTTTTTTTTCTTTTTTTGAGTGTACTTCACGGCAACGAATCACTTTCAGTTGAGTTTCCTGATTGCTGTGAGCTTATCGCACAGTGCTCAGCAGGGAGTCCCGAGAGGCTCGGAAGCGAATTGGTTACCTGCGCTCGCCAGGCTGGGCCGGCATTTGGAATGCGTGGAATGCGAGTCCTTATCATTTTAAAGTGACCAGTATGCATATTACAAAAGCAGTTTTCGGGTTGTTGAAGAAACCAATGTCTAATAGAGGTCCCAAAGTATTGCATCATGCAAACAATCCATGGAAAACTAAAATTGCGAATCTATAATAAGAGGTGAAAGTCAGACAAGAATCGGATAAAATTCGTCAAAATGATTCTGACCCGTGAATATCAAACTTCAACAACAGCAAATAAACGCAACCTTGAAAGAATGTAAAAAGAGGACAGATTGAAGAGCAGAATGTGTACACGAAGACTCACTTTTCAGAAGTGTGAACTCACCCTCCGGTCAGGAGTTATTGAGCCATAAATGTTGGGGGTGGGTGGAAGTAGCGTGCACGCTACCGTCAGCGGGCAGATAACAGTCCGATGATGTGCGGTCAAGAGGTAATGATGCGCATTAGAGGTCAATAATGACAAGTGTCAGAGTTCTTGGCAAGGCTGATTTGTAGTATTCGACAGAAAAGAGACTTTGCTTGTTTTCTTGTGGACTTTGCAGTGTCAGATTAATCAGAATCCCAGAAGACGAATACACACAATAATATGACTCCAGTTAAACTTGAATACATAAGCATTGTTACAAAAAGCACTATTTACGGGAGCATTAAAATTACTTGTGTAGTTGTAGGCTTACTTTCACTTCCTCCTCCTTTTGACAGGTTGAGGGGCTAGAGATGTTAGTTCGGGGGCTGTTTGAAGAATGGCACTCTCAAGTATATTTTTCATTCTGAATTTGTCAGATCTAATGTCTTGGCTTCTTCTTTCGAGTTTGGCAATAGTAGAATGTAGTTGTTCGCCACCTTGTTCACCGTGAAACCCAAGTTGGAAGCATATTTATTCATAAATTCTGTGCAATGTTTTTCCAAAATATGCTGTTTTGGAAAACTTTTNTGTTATGTGGGAAGTCCTGGCCTTTGGCAGGAATAGGGATGTGGTGTATCTGAATTCCTCTTTCCTCGTGTATAGGAAGAAGTTCCACAAGGACTGTGCACAACGAGCACCTCCTACATGTGGTCTTTCTGATGCGGCAGTGGATGCCTTATTGGACTGGAATGGTAAGTAGACTCAGACTTGAGGATGTCTTTAACCTGGAAAAGAGTCAGTTGACTCAAAAATTTGTGCGAAATGTTCTAATGACGTTTTCTTGTCCAAATGTTGGTATGATGAAAATTTAGTTGGTTTTTGTCAATGTATCAAGCAGAGTCAACCTTAGTTCTCTTTCCATTCCCCCTACTTCCTTGAATTTTTTTTTTCTTTTTTTGAGTGTACTTACCATAAGTAAGTCATATCTTCTCTTGATTTAGAAAAGGGTAATTTGGATGAAACTAACTTCCCTGTCCTCCTAATACAGGGATGCTTCTCTTCTAAGTCCTTGAAATGAGAACATGTTAACTGTAATATTTTGTATTGCAGTGCGTGTACGGCGTCATCCATCCCATAATATTCATGTTCCAGCACTCGGCTCACCAAGTGATGGTGGTGGTTGTTTTTTTTTTATGAGTTTGTTTTTGAGTTACTTGGTCAATGAGCCCATTTTTGTATCTCAAAGATTGTGATGGTGTTGCCTGAGTGCAAGGCTATTCTGAAACACCTGAGTTGATCCTGTTTATTATTTTGAGTGACTCAGTTTAGTATTTTATTCATGTTTATGAAGAGTGGCACTAAAGTTGTGTACGATGCTCAGGGTGAATACCACGAGTTTTCTGTCTTGTCTCAAACACGGCGGGAAGTAATTACATTACTTATCTTATTATGTGGTAGATAGTCATACATTCTAGAATGAGAATATTTGTATGTAACTGTCAACAGTCTGATTTTAGCAAGTATTGAGAAATGCCAAGAGGACTGTAGCCTTCATCATTAGTCATGATACACCTTTGTTCATGAGTGTTGTTACTAAATTCAACACACAGAGTTATTGGATTATTATTTGCAAAACATTTATCCGCACTGGATCTAAATAAGTAAAGAAAGAAAACTGTAACACTTAAACAAATTTAATACACAAATTTTCGGACTGATGTCCTTCAGATGTAGAAAATCAATGTGGAAATACTGGAGTTATTGGATCATGTTATTGCAGCTGATAATCACCAGTGATATTTTCAAGGGGAGGTTACTGTGCTATACTGCATCTCCACTGAATATCCGCATTCATTATCAGTTGCCTGCTACAGTTGGTATTAAAAAAAAAAGTGTTTTTGACATCAGATTAAGAAACTGCTTGGATATAGAAAATCATCTTAAAATGTAATCTTCACTTTTTTTTTTTTTTGTGTCTTGTGTTCATTTGTCATAAGTCCTGGCTGTGGACACTATCTGTCTGTGTCACACCTGAGGGTCTTCCTCATAGTAGTGAGAGTATTGTAATACAGTATTTGACACATGTACACTTACAGATAGGTAGGTGAAACAGTGATTTCACTCTCACAGTTGTTAAAGTATTCTATTGTGTTTTTCTCTCACTCCTCATCACTGTCAGAATCTCCAATGTCCCAGCGAAGGAAGACTAACATCCTCTCTCCCAACTGGGATGATACGCTCAAGCCGGTCAAGTCCATGCCTGCGTTCACTGGTGGACCCCTGCCTGACTCTGGCTCATCCTCGTGTAACTCTTCCTCCCCCTCCTCCCCCGCCTACCACCAGACATCTTCGGACACCATCACCTCCCCTTCCCCTGCCCCTTCCCCATACAATAACACACATACACAGTTCAACTTCCCAGGTGAGTCACTTCTGACTGTTACCAGATAAGTAACAAACATGACAAACTACAGGATACAGTTCACTCCAGGGACTGGACTGTGAATAATTTAAGACTTGACAAACAGTAAAAGGCAAAATACATTTTTGGACCGGACTCATGAGAAACATGAAAAACAACAAGGTAGACCAGAGTCATGAAAAACATAAAGAACAAAAAGATGCCAGACATTTTTTGGAGCAGACTATAAGAAACACGAGAAGCAACAAGGTGCAAGACACTTTTTGGACCACTCGTGAAAAACATCTACAGGAAAATATTTGGTGCAAATGGAGCTAGGGAAACATGGCATGCTCCAAGTTATTCAAAAAATTATAACACAAAATAATGTCCATACATTTCCTTTTGCCAATTGTTTTTGTGAAAAAATTATTCAAGTAAATAAAAGTAGGTGTGGTTTCTTTGGAAACTGTGTTTCTTTTGCGGTGAAATTTTCTGGACATCTGAATATTTTGCTCATTGCACTGCTGTTTTCATCTGAGGTATTAGATATTTTTCTGTCGTTCCATGAGATGATGATGGTGAATTGAAATGTGAGACATTGCCACAGTTCCTGATTGCTCTGTCTTCTTTCAGATGTTGCCTCAACACTTCCTGCTGATTTTGGTGGTGGTACAAGAGGAACGGGTTCTCCTGACACGTACGTGGATGTTGTGTTGTTAGTGGAACCATCACAGGTTTTATTATTAGGGCAGTTTATCTCTCAAGTTACAAGTACATGGTTCATTTACAGTTACATAGCTGGAAAATATGGTCAAATCATGGGGAATTACCATTGTTTAATGATATCTTGAAAAGTAAAAAATGGTCAGTTCTCATGGAAAAATCAGAAAACATTTCAAAAAAGTGGATTAGGGGTTCATAATTTTATTTGGGCCTATCTTCCTGTGTGTCGATGAGGTGAAAGCTTGTCAAACATTGCCTTGAGTTTCATATGGTAGAAAGCTTGATGATTTTAATGATGTTTTTATCATTGCTCGTTGTGCTCTATAAAATCTTTAGGATTCATCACTTTGCAACAAGAACAATGAAATGTTTAAGAAACATGGAAATTTCATGAAAATATTATGAACAATATGCTTCTCAGATAAGGATAAAAAATATGAGGTCCTGTCTGTATATTGCATGTGTTGAAAATTCCTTGAAATTTTTTAAAACTGTAGAGGAGCACGTCTAGTGGTCGCTGTCCATGGAAAATTGAAAAAGAAAATTCTACCTAATAGTTGATATTACAACCTGTGAGGCACAACAGTGCTGCAATCCTGTTTACATGCCGTAGAACCTGACAACAAGCAAACACACCACTCATTCTCTTGAAAAAATTTGTTTACTGCCATTTCCAACTTCATTGACTAACAGAGCACATCAGATACTCACGGTGAGACAGCTGTGTCTTACACTGGTACCCTGCTGCTCTTATAGTTACACTGGCAACAGGTTGTTGATATTTTCACGGAGATACTTTCTAGCAGCTCCTGTCAGTCCAAACCCCCCCC
>JAWQUT010000555.1:190530-221384 GCA_033807755.1 Ellobium chinense | reverse complement strand
CCACAACAGTATCTTAATCAAACACAAAAACTTTTCCTTAATCTTCCTATTGTGCTGAATTGTACTCTAATTTTCAACCCTCCCCAATTTAGTCTCACTCACTTTGGGTGCCAGTTAGAGAACATTTGGTATTTGAATCCACCTACATGTTATCAGTAAGGAGGATTGGAATAAATTTGTGCAATTCCAGATGTACGTTTCTTTCCTCAGAGACGTAGTGAGCACTAACACATCCAATGACAGTGATAAAACTCTGATTGATGTAAGTATTACTTCCCTTTGTCTCATATTCACACAGCTCATGTTCCTTCTGAAATTTAAGTCGTTTCTTGAATTTGTCCAGGTGACAAAACCTTAAAGGAAGACTGTACCGTCCTACAGACCATATTAAATCATACGGTACCCTATTATTCCAATAAAACAGTCTTTCAAGTGTCTGTCATAATGATATGACGCCTCTGCTGGCCCCAGACAACCCATAGGATTACATTATCCAAAGTCCGAATTGTTAAAACCACTGCGCGCATGGTGGCCATAAGCTTACGTCAAATACGTTCTTGCCACATGGCCCAGCTGTCTAGCCAGTGCTGTGCGGACGGGTGATAGCATGTTGGTATGAATGTTTTAATTCCTCTATGAACAGTAAATATGCCAAACAAAATCATGCTGAGGCAATAAAAATGCAGAATACTTTTTCTGGCTTACTCTATCAAACTTTACATTTGAATTTGGAATACCAGAACCTTAATTAAGAGCTGGATAGTACATTGTCAGGCAGAGGTGTCTGCAGGTGCTGGAACGTAAGTGACGTCAGCGTTTTTGCCGCGGGCTTCTGCTGATCGGGGAAGGGGAATAATTCTGAACTTAAGGGCCAAACCCAGTAACTCTAGCTCTCCTTATTGCGTCATATTACAATCGCGCACGATAACAGAATGATGCTCTTTCTTCGCAAATTTGACTCGGTGGGCACCATAGATAATTTTTAGAGAGAAAAGGTATTGAAAAGTGGAAAATTATTTTTGATGTGCATGTCCTACTTTAAGAAAGTTTCCTGAAATTTGTACTTTCTGTCTGAAATATATTTGCTCTAGAACAATTTGCCAAAGGCAGACATTTTCACAAGAATTAACCTGACACACTGTAATGGTATGATTGCATTTTGTACTGTGGAGGCTTTTACGTTGCAAATAAGTCTTCACTTTTCTTATCTGCAAGATTGAATCAAAATGTTATGTTGATTTAATAGTATGTGTTTTTGTGTTCCCAGAGTAACACATCGGAACGCACTCTGCCGGACAGAGTGGATTCTGTAGATAGCCAAGATGATCCATTCAGCTGGAACAGACAAAACAGTGTAAGTATTTCACTGGGTGTCTGATAGTTACAGTCAAAGTGATATCCTGTCTCTTGTGACATTTGGAGTGAGAATGTGATGCTATGTCCTGGCTTGATGTGATGCTGTGAGTTGACATTAGGTAATGATGTGACATGATATGTGGTTTTACTTGACATGGTATGTGAGTTGATATGATACGGGTGTGTGGGTTGATGTGACTTGGTGTGTGGGATGGCATATGTGGGTTGACAGAATTAGACTGACAGCTGGACATGACCTGATGTGTGACTTGACATGACATTGTGTGGATTGACAAGACATAATGTGTGGGCTGACATAACATAGTGTGTGGGCTGACAAGACATAATGTGTGGGCTGACAAGACATAATGTGTGGGCTGACAAGACATAATGTGTGGGCTGACATTACATAGTGTGTGGGCTGACAAGACATAATGTGTGGGCTGACAAGACATAATGTGTGGGCTGACAAGACATAGTGTGTGGGCTGACAAGACATGATGTCAGTTAGATTAACATTATATTTACATGATGTGGGTTAGATTGACATGATGTTTGGTTTAACATAATATGATGTGTGAATTAGCATAATCTGATGTGTGGGTGTACATAACATGATGTGGGAGTTGGTGTGACATGATGTATGGGTTGACATAACATGATGTGGGGGTTGGTGTGATATGATGTGTGGGTTCACATAACATGATGTATGTTGACATGATCCGGTGTGTGGGTTGACATGATCTGGTGTGTGGGTTGACATGATCCAGTAAGTGAGTTGACATGACCCGATGTGTGATTTGGTATGGAAATAAGGTGTTATAAAAAGAGCTGTGCATTGTGCTAATCCATGTGTAATGTCTGAATCCACAGCTGGCAGCCACTATGAAAGAATGGGATATACCTTATGAAGATCTCATTGTTGGGGAGGCTATAGGCAAGGGAAGGATTGGAACAGTGTACAGGTACAGTAGTTCTCAACTGCTGTTGAGTGGCAAAGCTCATGACCTGTATGTTGCACAGTAGAGATTGTTGTTCAACCATACCTTCCTATCAGTATCATGAGATCAGAAACTTTGATCATTGTTCTTTGCACTTGGGCTTTGTAGTTTCTTACTCTCTTTTTACATGTGGTGTGTGACCTTTGGGATAATCTCAACCACTTTTGGACCCTAATACTAATGGACATTAACTCTTGCAATTCGACCATATCCTCACCGCTTGGCCTAGTGTAGGCCATCCAATCATTTCGGCTTGAAATATGCTACTCCCCCAACTGCCTCGCCGTTGCACGAATTCACCTCTAGTGTTTGCCTTGATGCCACTGACATGTGAAAGTATTCGACTCCTGCTTTTAGAAGAATGGTGTATCATTATGAACTGAGATGATACTAGAAAAGTTAAAGAGGGAAATGACGTCAGTGTAAAGAAATACATCCTGACTGTGAAAATGAATAAGGTGTAGCCCAGATATAAATGAAGAGAGTTGTACAAGCTGGCTTGTGTTGATAGTCAGCTGTTGGTCAGGTGTCAAGTACACCCAGCAATATACTGTAAGTACACCCAGAGATGGGTTGTGGGCTTATTAGATGCACCCAGAGATGGGTTGTGGGCTTATTAGGTACACCCAGGGATGGGTTGTGGGCTTATAAGTTACACCCAAGGATGGGTTATGGGCTTATTAGGTACACCCAGGAATGGGTTGTGGGCTTATTGGATACACCCAGGGATGGGTTGTGGGCTTATTGGGTACATGTGATGAGCAGGTTCTATATTATTTTCTTGATGTTGCTCTCAGGGGTGTGTGGCATGGTGATGTGGCCATCAAGGTGCTGGACACGGGAACCAGTACAGACAATGAGGCGCAGTTGGCGGCTTTCAAACTAGAGGTAAGCCATGAGTGAAAGAATGACAACAATTAGGCAGAGAACTACGGGATGCCTGCATAAATTGAAGTGGGTTAGATCTGCAGTCAGACCGCAGTAAAGTTATGACTTTGTGCATGGAAAAGGTATATATGTACTTATTGTTGTGGTGTATTTATTGATGAGCTATTTATTAATGATAATGAGCTGTCTATTAATGATAATAAGATATTTATTATTGGATTCCTTAGTATGGTGATTCCACTCTGCTCTGTCTAATTTCAGTCACACCTGGAGTAAATAATTCAGGCCACCCTCCATGCTAAATCCATTCTGCTTCATTATACCATAGTGAATTTTGACAGTACTCCACTTACGATAGTTTCTCCGAGCCAGTTAAAATCATAAGTCTTTATGTTTGTTCATTTCCAATTGCAAAATGATTTCAAGTTACTAAATTTACTTTAAGCTGCATTCTAGAAGAGTCTCCCATTGGCTTATATCTCCGTGTCTAGAGATGTTTTGGGTACTCACAGAAAATGGTAGGAAATATAGGAAATTCATGTCCAAAGCACTTGTGTTGACACATGCCATTCTCTTGCTGTTGTTGCCACTGAGCACTATCCATCATTCCCCATCCAGATTGCCATCTTGAGGAAGACGAGACATGAGAACCTGGTATTATTTATGGGCGCGTGCATGAAGCCTCCAAGGTTTGCTATAGTCACTAGGTATGTACAGTACAGAGCTCTGAGGTAAGGGTTAGAGATGTCACTTTTGAGACGCCGTGTGACGAGATCTAGACATTTGGAGTGCCATATCATCAGTAGTTTACTTACAGACTTGGTTGCTTTAACTGTTATTTATAGTTAACTCTTATGCTGAAGTGAGAAAATGCTTGGATAATTTTCTTTTGAGGATACAGACAATTTAGAGACCATCAACTCTTCCACCAGTGGCAAAAGGAATGAAGTTGTTACATGTGTCCAGAAACCCCACCATTGCACTTCATATAGCTCCATATGTGGGCTGAACTGAGTCATTGGCCTCAAAGAAATGTGGACCTTTTTTGGAGAAATTGGCTTCAGACTTTTTGTCTCCTACTCTTACACCTACCTCATTTTGAGCATGAAAAATCCTACTTGTTCCTGCCACTTGATTAGCTGTCTAGGAAATGTGCTTAGAACATCTAAAACACACTTAATCTTCATGTAATGCAGTTTCCTATAAATTAAGAGGAACTAGTTTTCATGCCAGGATCGTTTGTAACAGATATCTTTAGGCTGCATCAGGTAAGACAAGTCTGTGCCCAGCATTTCAATTCTTAAATCAGGGAAATTGTACACTGAATCCACAGACTGGGAACTAGCTATCCAGGTTTGCCACACAAAGTTCCAAATGAATAAGTATTATTTTTTTAAAATCATATCTTATCTTATAACATCATGAAGTTCACTCAAGATTATTTGATGAAAGCAAGAATTTGGACTTTTCAGATATCACCGTCAATTTGAATATAACACAAAACGTTCACCATGATAAAATATTTTGGTTATATAAGGCAGCGGAGTTATAAGTTTGAAATGACTTGAGCCTCCAAGAGCTAGCTGCAAATTTTAACAAAACAACAAAAGAAACCCTCATGATTCTGTGTTGGCACAGCTATGAAGATAACATATTTAAGTCTCTGTCATGTCTTCCTGCACACACTTTCCATTTGTTTAGGATGCAGTTTACAGTGAAACTCACCACTCACATTTGTATCCCTTTTGTTTCAGTTTCTGTAAAGGCCAGACCCTCTACACTATGATCCACCTCAATAAAAACACATTCAAGATAAACAAGGCCATTATCATTGCTTCTCAGATAGCTCAGGTAAGAGATTTTACACCATGTATGTGTGCAAGGTGTTAAGAGAGCTGAGATCAGAAAGTTCTAGATTGGTGTAAGTGTGCAGGTGTTTTGACTGTCCTAGTTTCAAAACTGGATATCTTGTGCTGATCAGGTTAGCCACTGCAGTGTTGTCAGTCTGGGGATGGTGATAGGGTCTAGTACATACAACAGATAAGGCAGGATTAGATAAGATAATATAGAACTTTAATGCCCTTGAGGCACAGCACTTTCATCCACAGCAGTAGAGATGCAAACTCTTCAGTGAATTCACATCCAAGTGGAAGTGCCTCTCATGAGGCATACTACATGAACGCGTCCACTTCATGTCTTAAATACACAGGCGCAATCACACGTTGCATTTACCAAGTCACTGGAAACATCGTTCCCACTCTTACACCCACCTCCCCACCCACATTCAGCCATGGCCACTCAGTCACCCACAAACACAATCACACTGAGCAGGGCTAGGTTCGTTGCCTCGTCTTTTTCAAGTTCGTTGAGAGAAAGGAGAATTTATTTATAATGTGATTAAAATGTTCTCACTCTGAGACACTGACACAGTGCTACTTCTAAGCCTCAGAGGGATCCTTGAAGGTCTTTAAAGTAGGACACGCACATCAAAAATAATTTTCCACTTTTCAATACCTTTTCTCTCTAAAAATTATCTGTGGTGCCCACCGAGTCAATTTTGCGAAGAAAGAGCATCATTCTGTTATCGTGCGCGTATGTAATATGACGCAATAAGGAGAGCTAGAGTTACCGGGTTTGGCCCTTAAGTCCAGAATTATTCCCCTTCCCCGATCAGCAGAAGCCCGCGGCAAAAACGCTGACGTCACTTATGTTCCAACATCTGCAGACACCTCTACCTGACAATGTATTATTCAGCTTTTAATTAAGGTTCTGGTATTCCAAATTCAAATGTAAAGTTTGATAGAGTAAGCCAGAAAAAGTATTCTGCATTTTTATTGCCTCAGCATGATTTTGTTTGGCATATCTACTGTTCACAGAGGAATTAAAACATTCATACCAACATGCTATCACCCGTTCGCACAGCACTGGCTAGACAGCTGGGCCATGTGGCGAGAACGTATTTGACGTAAGCTTATGGCCGCCACGCGCGCAGTGGTTGTAACAATTCGGACTTTGGATAATGTAATCCTATGAGTTGTCTGGGGCCAGCAGAGGCGTCATATCATTATGACACACACTTGAAAGACTGTTTTATTGAAATAATAGGGTACCGTCTGATTTAATATGGTCTGTAGGACGGTTCAGTCTTCCTTTAAATGTCCTTAAATTTGCTTAGATGGCTAAAAGACCTAAATATAGTCCTTGAATTTTATATGTTGGCTATCAGGTCCTTTAAAAATTCTTAGGATTTAATGTTTGCCTGTTGGAGGTTGTGTATCTGTGAGATAAAGATGAGATACATGAGCATCAGTGAAGCCACATGATACAGCCTGTCATGACAGCAAGTTTCTCACACTGAAGCAGATATTATGGAGCTCATGAAGCAAAAATGATCGGAAGCTGAACTGTACTCGAGTGTTTCATATTCATGTCTGGAAATAAAAGATGCTAATTGGTCATTGTTTTTTTTAAAAACCTGTTGAGGTCTGATACAGTCAGTTCTACCTTTATGGATAGCCCATAAAAATCACACTTACATTTGTATTACATTACATTACATTGCATTACATTGAAAACTCTAAGAAACACTTGGAAGAGCACAATAACTGGAATGTGACTTTCGCTATCCAGTTTTGAGCCCCAAAAATAAACTTTTTTTCAGTTCTTGAAAACGTCCTTAAATTCTGTATCAGGGTGTGAGTATGAACCTGTATTGCCATTTGCGGAATGATAGTCTGATTTCCCAACATGATAGTGTTGGAGAAATTGTGAGTTTTGAAATAACTGTATTTGTTTTGTGTCTGCCAGGGCATGAGTTACCTCCACGCGCGGCGTATTATCCACAAGGACTTGCGCACGAAGAATATTTTCATGGACAGTGGAAAGGTGGTCATCACTGACTTTGGCCTATTTCATGTGACGAGGTTATGCAGGGGAACCAAGTAAGTTCCTTGACCGCAGCCTGGATCTCAATAGAGAAATGGTAGTGGTAGAATACATCAAGGATGCTCAGAGAGGAAGTAGTCTGAACACTTGGTTGTTCCCATAGCAAAGCATGTTATTGTTTTCTCCATATACCCTCAACAATCTTTTTGGGGTTGGAATGACATGCTGGTTTAAGTGTGCAATAATGGAAAGGCAGAGTTCTTAGTAACAGATCTACGTTTATAAAATGGCCACTATCTGTTGAATGTGAATACAGAGATGCCTACTCTCCCGCAATTTTCAGGAATTTATGAAACACCGGCAGTTTTTCTGCATTTCTCATGGCACTGAAAATTTCCCGCAGATTGCCCGTTTTCCTCTGACCTTACACACTGATTCTTTTAGCCAACATATGTCTGGCAAAACTTTCTCGGGAAAGGACCTTATTTGAAGAGAAGTCACTCTAAATTATTTGTGAGTGAAATGAAATCTGCAGGCACTGGTAATTGTTCGGATGTTTAGACCTGACTCAGAGAGCTTTGATGTGTGGCTATTCTTTCAGAAATCTTTAAAAAAGTGACTGAACACAGAACAGTGCCAGTGGTAAGGATGCAGAACGGTTAGATGTGAAGAAGGAAAGTTGCCCTGGTAAGCGAGAGCCCAGTGAGCCTCTCTTAAAATTACTTCACTTGTAACCAGTCAGAGCCAGAATTGAGTATAAGATTGCCACTTTCTGTTAGAAGACCATAAATGATAATATTTGCCTGCATACATATCAGACCTGGTAGTCAAGCGGAAGCCCACTAGCATTACGATCTAAAAATTTATTTAAAATGCTTGGATCCATATAGCTAGAGCAAACATGAAAAAATTTGGAGAAAAGGCTTTTATGTTCCCAGGACCATTTGTTCATAAAGCAAATAATCTAAGTAATTTTAAGAAACTTCTCAAAATGTATTCGTTCAGACAATATTTTGATTGACTGTGACAATCTGGGGACTAAATCTTTTCTATCATACAACTTACTGTATGTTGTATGTATGTGCAGAGTAGAGGATACTTTGGTGTGTGGGCGGAATATTATATCTATTTTTTTTATTTACTTCTCTATATAAAGTGCTGAGAACCTGCCTGAACAGGAATGGGTGCTATATAATTGTTATGTATTATTATTATATTAGTGACTAGCTGAGCAAAGGATGATGAAGCAGAGATCTAAGCTGGCATGAGGGCCAAGTTTCTCTTCCCATCACTTAGTATATTATTATAGGATGAACTTATATTACCTAGTGCCACTATAAACATTTCTAATACCATAACATGGCATGGAAGCTAACTGGAAAGAAGACCAAGTGAGGTTACTGTAGTCATAAAGATTTCAGATTTTATTCACAAATTATTTCCATTGTAACAGTGTTACAAAATACGGATATATTATTACCATTGGACAGTTACTAAGCAGACAAGAAGGAAAACAAGCTACAGGAATAGAATAGATCTGGTTCACTTGTTCACATAATCTGATTTGTTACTAATAAGAACTGGAGTGTGCATTGACTATTTTTGTGTACAAATTATTTTCCCTCTTCAGTGCTGGTAATGCAGGGCTTTGCTCAGACTCTGAGATTTATACAAGTGCACATACCATTAGGTTGTTGAGCCTTGGAGTAAAATTTTGCTCAAATCAATACACTGGGAGACTAAAAAGGGTGACCATTTCTTCAGAAAAGAATGTAACTCATGAACGGAGGCAGGTGATAAAAATTAGAGTCGCAACACTTAAGTAGATAGATAAATATTTTATATATACATTTAGATTGTTATATCTGCATTTTAGAATAAAGTCCCCAGTTTTGCTTTTGATTTCTTCTAGTGTTTTGCTTTGCTTTGCATCGCATCCTCCGGCAATTTGTTCCACAGTCAGAATGTACCAGGATAGAATGAGTACAAATGAGTTTACTGCTGAGTTTGGTATAGCATATGCTTGGCAGTCTCTTCTGATGTTACTTGAGAATTAGGAGCCACAGTGATTTGTGGCTGTTTCAGTTAGTCCCTTTCTTTCCCTCACTGGCCCAAGAATTTCCTTATTTCAGAGGGAAAAATTCCCTGCCTGGCACCTTTAGGGGTAAGCATCTCTGTAGATATATTTCTCCCTGTCAAAAAGAGTCATTCCGGCGGTACCCCGTGTTTTGCTCAGAGATCTTTCTTTCTGGCATATTTAGCAATGGAGTTCAAATAGGACGAAGTATACTTCTAGCAGTGAAGAAAGCCAAATGTGATGCATCATTATTAACTCAAGTAATCTGTCACAGATGTGGAGAGACCAGAGGAAAATGATGGATAGGAATCAAAATATTAAATTTTTTTATTAACATTTCCAGACATTTGTTTTTGGATACCTTTGGACAACTTCATGGGACATTATGTACCTACACATATTGTATAAATATCTACCAGTTTGGTGCATAATTATACTCATGAACATCTCCCAAGTCGTTCACAATGAAGAGTATGATTCACTTGGCACCAATGGCTGTCTCTGAAAGCAATTAAATATACTGTATGTTTGTTTGTGTGTTTGCTCATGAGAACCATAGAAAATGGTATTGCTAATAAGAAATTTCGAGAATACATAAAGTATCAGTATCCTGAGATTTCTGTTTTGGGGATATTTTGGGAGGTAGAAAAACTGCCAAAAAGTTCTCGCAAGCACCTGTAAGGATAAATACACCTTACTGAAATTGTGGTGATGCATCACAAATAAAAAACACCTTGTTGTTGTGATTTCCTCAGGAAAGATAACTGGCTGAGTGTGCCCAAGGGCTGGTTGTGCTACCTGGCCCCGGAGATCATCCGTTCTCTCAAAGCTATGCAGCAGTCCCAGTCTGACTTGCCTTTCACTACAATGTCAGATGTGTATGCCTTTGGGTGAGCCTTTTACTACAAAGTCCAGATGTGTATGCCTTTGGTTAAGTTGTTCACTATAGCGTCAGATGTTATTGGTTTCATGTGAATTTTTCACTAAATGTCAGATGTATGTCTTTGGGTAAGTCTTTCACTTCAGTTTCAGATGTGTATATCTAAGGGTGTGCCTGGTGTTTTCTTCCTTGTGTTTTTCTGTTTCCTACCATCACCAGTAGACTTAGAGAGGGTCTGTGTGCCAAATTTGACAAAAACAGGTTATTGTGCCATGGAAATTAAGTGTGTGTCATTCAGTTTAATCTGGCAACCAAGTACCACAGCCCAACACACAAGTTGGAAAGAACGTCAGTGAAACAGAGTGGAAGGCATCGGACTTTTTGTAAGAAATGGAGTCACCCAACTGGGAACGACAAGAATCATAAAATCCCATAAAAGAAAAGATTGGAGAAAACTTGAGAATTCTGACATGGCTTACGATAAGTTTAAAAGTGTTCTCTTGCTGACAAGGACAAACTCCCAAGTCATCATTCATGTGTTGCCTGTATTGTCTTACAGGACTGTGTGGTATGAACTGCTATGCAATGATTGGCCGTTTCGCAGCCAGCCGTGTGAGACAGTCATCTGGCAGGTTGGCCGGGGCATCAAGCAGTCACTAAGTACTGTAACTGCACCAAGAGAAGTCAAGGTAAGCAGTCACTGAAACTTACTCATGCTGAAGTGCCAAATTTTTAGTGAGGCGGTGGTTATGCAGCATTGAAGAGTGGAATATTTGACTTGTCTTTTTAAAATGAAGAAATCTTCTGGCTGTAATTTGAAGCAGTGGCTTAGATATAAATTCAAATTAATGCTGTTTATTCCATAATATATATTTATTTCATAAATGATAAGGGTTTTGAGAAATGATGGCTCAACGCTGTGATAAACTTATGGAGCTTGATATCTGCTGAAAGAAAATGTCATCCACAGGTTATGAATGGAGTTGTCAGTGGGAATATGCAGATTAAATTCTGTGATCACATGTACTGAGTGTACACAGCTGTTTTCATGTTTTAGAGCAGTAAATGCCTTTGTAAAAGCTTTCCTGTCGAGCTAATCTCATGATCGATGCCACAATACTTAGCATGATTGGTTGCTACCACCCTCAACATTTATTTCCAGTGGTAGATATTATGAATATGATCTGATTCATTTATTGTTTTTCTCTTTACAGGAGATCCTTATGTCATGCTGGGCATTTCGAGAAAATGAACGTCCAGATTTTGCTCAGATTGCCAAAGCTCTGGATCGTATTCCTCGCACACGCTTGATCAGGAGTCCCTCCCATCCCTGCCAGCTTAGCCGCAGCTCTGAAGCCATCTCCTTATCATGACCCTGGGAGACACCCACAGACTCTAAAGACAATTGGGTTAAGGCCAGGGTCAAACAAGCTCAGGGTCATTTCCCCCTGGCCAGCGTGGGCTCAGTGTATCTTCCATGTGCATGGTGCCAAGGCTTGTGACCTGTGGTGTGCAGAAGCACACAATGTACAGCCAGTTGGTTTTCCTCCACACTGATACCCTCTGAGGCAACCTGCTCCGCTCACACAACTGTCTGTCTCAGAGAATGGAGGATGAACTAGCTGACCACTCTCTTTCAGGGCACTGAAGCTGACATCATTGCTTTAGACTTCCAATCAAGCTCCGCCAAGCTCAAGGTTCACAAGTTTCTGATGGGGTGCTCTGTGAGAATAGGGAATAAGACTGCAGGAGCTGTTCCAATACAGTAAAACAGAAGAGTGATTCTCACTGAAATCTGGGGAGGAGNGGGGCGGGGGGTGGGGGGTTGAGGAGGGAGAGTCACCAAGAGAGTTTAGACAATATTTGTGATGAGAATCGTATGCATGTAGCAAGATATTTAGATTGCACCGGCTTGAATTTCCAGGACCAGCTCAGATGCATGAGCTCACAAGTTATTCGAGTTTGTGAAGTAAAGTTGATTTAGAAATTTACAGTTAATGGATTGGAGCTTTGGAATGAGTAGACAAGAGATCCCAGTTTGTGAAGTTCAAGATTGAGAAGTCCTTCTATATTTATAGCCCACATGTTTCATCTGCTCTGCTTCAGAATTTGTGAAGGAAGAATTTGACCCAGTTTTGCAGTTCTTTGGTTAGCACCGTGCGCTGATGATATGCATGGATCATGGTGATGTGATTTTTAACAACTTGAGCATAAGAAACCTCGCAGTGGTCTCATTTCTCCTTCCTCAATCCCTTTTACACATTCACCATGTTGTGGTAAAACCTGGCCACTTTTGAGGAGACCATCGTTGAGAAAATCAGTAGTTGAATCTGTATTCCTCAATCAAGACAGATGCTGGTTTTTGTCAACACACCCTGTGAAAACAGTTAGAAACAGTATTTCATCACGATTGTGTAGAACACTTTTACAGTTACTGTATCCCTGTTTTCTCAAGTTATAGACTTGCTAGGCTTTATCCCAACATGGGAGACTGTGTAGTGTAGGCACACAGAAGGAATAGGGTGTTCAGGACATGGCTCAACTTCTCTGACAGAAACACTAATCTGCAGCCAAGGCAGTTTTCAGATAATTGACATAATTGATATTGACCTTCATTTACAGCTTATCAGTGTCCCAGCCATTTCTCAAATGTCTGACAACCAATCAGAATGAAAGCTTTGTCGCTAGATAAGGAATCAAGATATCAGGCTCTGACGATGACTAGCGCCCTCTGGTATCAAAGTTTTGTTTGTTGCAGAAATTGAAAGTACAATGATTTGTGAATCACAAGATTTTAATTAAGTGTGAATGATGAGTAATGGTGGATTAATTTTGTGAGGCCAGTTGTGTTATTTCTATATTTTTGCATTGCAGTAGATGACCCCTGCTGTTAGAAATGCTAGTTTGCAGTCCAGAATAATGCCAGTCCTATAGTCCTTTTCATCTGGTGAAAATGCATAGAAAGAGCAATTTTTAATAAAATGCATAACTTAGTACAGTGAGAGCGACACAAGCTTCATTATGAATGGCTGCAGGGCAAACTGTTTTGTCATTAGATTTAATGACACAGGACTAGATACATCTTTGAAATTATGACATGAACGACATCTGGTCCGGAATGGTTCAATCCTCTGTTACAATGAATGTCATCTGTCTTTTGCTCTAATGTATTGAGCTCTTTTATGTTATGTTTGGGTGGGGGGGTGTGGGAGGAGATGGGAGTTGAGTCTTGTTATTAGCCCAGGCACATAGCCAATGGCTTCGCAGGATTTATCTACTTAACAACCCATTGGTAACAGAGCCAGTCAAATCTGTGATAGGTTTTAAAGATATGTACAGATGAACTGCAACGTCCAGGCTTGCCATAGATCTAAAAATATAGAAATATTGACACTGGCATTCCAGGACTGGACAGTATGCTGTAAAAACAACTGCCTCTCATAAAAACAATCCTGGACAAATTGAATGAACTGTTTCTAATTTTGATTGGAACAACACACCTTTCAGTGGACTTAATATACACCACATAAATTTTACATGACGAAAAGTGGTATGATAGTTTTAAGAACATTTTTATTATAGGAAAAATGCTATAACACCTGAAAATATCATGGAAAAATACAAAAAAACTTTTTTTTTTTTTTCATTCTGTGGCATCCCTGGACTATCTGTTATTGTGGAAGCGAATGAGAAGGATGTCTGGACTGGAAGCGGTGTTGATTTGAAATGCATGGGGAGAGGGGAGGGGAGGGGAGTCTTGGGGATGTGAGAATATCTCATGAGTTTACAGATGTGTAATTTACAATGGAGATTTGTGTGTGGAGCTGGGTCAACCTGACATGGAGAGAAGGGGGAGTGGGGGGTGGGGGGTTTCTGGGCTCCTGTATATGCACTCGAACACATTTGTTACAAAAACCATGGGATACCTCAAAACATTTCATGTTGGGCGTATTTGGTAATATTCATATGATTAATCTAAACAACTGTTACTTTAGGACTTGGGACAATGTTTTGTATGAAGCATTTTTGTAATAACAGTGTTCCAGTGTCAACAGACAGACAGTAGTAAGTAACAAGTTGGTTGTTGCAAGAAAGACAATCTGAGAGTGAGCCTTTGCATTAAGTAGCTGTGTCAACAAAGAAAATATCTGATTTGTTGCTTTTTTGTTCCCCATTTGGTCCAGAAACGCAAGAATTCAGAATTTGTTTCTGGTGCAAGGTTCAGCATGACTAGCCCTGTTTTTCTATACCAGCCTGCACTGCAGGAGCATCATTGTGTTGTGCTTGGTTATTTGTTGAATGTGTATGTGTGTGTATAATGCTTTCAGAATGGTTGGTAGTGAGGCTACCCACTTTGAGATGTTCCTTCTATATACAAATTGTCTCCACCAACATATGATGCCGCATACCCTGAACTATCCCATCTGTGTACACAGTAGTCGCTAGCAACATATGATGCCACGTACCCTGAGCTGTCCCATCTGTGTGCACAGTAGTCGCTGGCAACATATGATGCCGCATACCCTGGGCTGTCCCGTCAATGTACACAGTAGTCTCTGGCAACATATGATGCCGCATACCCTTGGCAGTCCCATCAGTGTACAGTACACAGTAGTCTCTGGCAACATATGAAGCCGCATACCCTGGGCTGTCCTGTGTACACAGTTTTTGGCAACACGTGATACCTCCTATGACCGGTCAGAATGAGGCTTATGTTGCTTGGCTAAGAAATGGACATGCTGAGCCCAGAAGGTTCTGGACTTCATAATAGCAGACTTTTGTTGGTTGTGGAAATCACAGAGGGGGTAATGTGTGCTGGAGAAAATATTAATTTTATGGGCAAATGATATGCATTTGTGGTTAAAAATTTATTTTTTTGTGTGTGTGTTGCTCTGTCTCTCTCTCTCTCACTCTCTCTGTCTGGCTCTCTCTCTCTCTCTGTGTATGAGAGAGGGAGGGAGTGAGTGAGAGAGCGAGAGAGAGAGAGTGATTGAATGAGAGAGAGATTATATGACTTATTTGACTTGCGTCGTGATTTTTCTCAAAATTTTTGCTTCATCATAGCTGCTCTTGTGCTGGTGGTTCAGTGAAGCTCAAACTCCCAGAATTTTCACCACAGCACAGAGATCCTCCTCCACCACTTCAAATAACTAGATCCTACATCTTGAGCCAGAATATTGCTAGCTCATCGCTGTTTTGCACCTGATGAAAAGACATAAGCTTTCATATAGTGTCAGTAATACGATATAGTCCAAAAGGATTTTAGCCCCATTTTGTCTAGCTACAGGAAATGTAAGACTGAGCCATGAGATCTTGACCCTTCCCCCCACCACCACCATCACCATCACCATACGCCCCATCCCCTGAGAGTCTTGTCTGCATGAGTTCACCTGCTTTATTTGATTTTGAAGGCTTATCCACCATCTGTGATGGCAGGAATGCTTTGCATATGGATGATGACGGAAGATCATTGTGATTCCAGAGTAATGTCTGAAATGAGAGTAAGTGATGAAGTCTGACTTCAGACTCCTGAAATCATAATTTATTCAAACCTGTATCTGGCAACCACAGTTTATTCTTAATCACCATGCACTGTGTGCAGGTTTATTTTTTTCATGTCAAGTTGTCAAAAAATCTTTCCATTGTGGTTCCTAAGTCGTGGTAAGTTGGTCCCAAGTTTAGAGGTACGAATCATTCATTCAGATTCAAAGAGAAAATTCATCACTATAATCAGCTGTACGGTATAACCCAAGGACAAGCCATACATTGGTTTAAGTTAGCCAAAAGAGTAATTCCCTTATACCATGGTTTTCCTTGCATTTTAGAAAATTTACGACATGAAAGGTGCAGATGTGGACATTTTAGCCAGGTGGTTGGGATCTGCTGGTGAAATAGAAAATATTCATGATTGTCTCAGCAGGTGGTGATGATAGACAGGTGGTTGCCAGACCAGCTTTGACTATGAAAAACAATCAAGTCTGACGGGATACTAGTGAAGTAGAATGATAGTATATTTATATAAGATAATAAAATTAAGTCTTTGTTGCTGGGGAAATTTAATAGCTGAACTGTTCCATGTTGGGTCATTTAGTTGGTGAATCCAGTGACAGTGAAATGATGTTGCCTGCATGTCCAAGGATGGATGATTTGATTAGACGCTCACACACAAATCCTTTGCATGAAAATTGACTAATACCTCACATAATGCTGCTTGCAGCCAATCAAATCGAGGCTTACACTCCTTTACAGTATGACTTGCTGCCAATCAAAATGAGACTTATTCCTCTTAGAGCATGGATTGCAACCAGTCAAAAAAGGCGTAAGTCCATATTGACTGCATGTCTCAAGTTACTGGTATAATGGCAAGTTTGAATGAATAAACTTACATTGGTGAAAACAAAATTTGACTGTTAAATCCGACTCTTGAAGTTGCTTAAGTGGTAGGTGAAAAATTATAGAACATTACTTTCAAAGATCAGTAGAAGTCATCTCATCTACATCAGAAAATCTCAAGATTTATCGACAGTTGCTTACTATTAGCCCATAAAATGAATATTTTCTGTTTTTGCAATCAGCAAAAATTCAGTGTCAGAAGGCCCAGATCAGTTTTTGAGTGTGTTATCTCAGTTCCTATTCTAACAACACAAGGCCTCATTTTCACTGGCTGCAAGATATATTTGTATTGTCTGTTTTCACATATAACGTCATATTCCACAAGATAATGTTCAGTGCAAAGGTTGGGGTCATTTCGGGGTCAGAATGATAGGTATATTCTGAAAACAATATCCAGATTCATGCAGAAGTTCACACATTGAAGCACGCAGTAATTTAATGGGGATTTCAGTCACTTTAGGCCAATATTTAAACTGCAGACCATCCCATTGCTTTCTAGACTTTGTTCCAGTGGAATACTAGGTTATATTTCAACAAAGGCAATAGAGTTGTGGCCCGGGTGACCAACTGAACTTTTGCCATGGAATGTTCCAGCTGTTACTCCCGGGTGCCTGAACAAGACTGCAGATGTATTATTTTTTTGTGGATAATTTATCCTTGTCACCTGTTGAGATGTTTGTATCTTAAGTGTACAAGATGTTAACAATCTTCTCCCGCTGGTCTGCTTCCATGTTGTAACAAGCATTTTACTGATGTGTGCTTGCCATTTACTCATTTACATTGTGTGTGTGCCTGTGTATTTGTGCGTTTGTATGTCATGTACACTTGTGAATGGGAAAAGTTAGTAATGTGAGTTTCTGCTGATGTATGGTCCAGGTGTAAGCTGAATGCTTTCAGTAGTCAGAGATGGATTATTGCCCAGATCAGGCCTGCTAATCCAAAGTTTTATGGGAGACCTCAGATAAATCCTCTCGCTGTCATTTTGATTGTGACAATCTCCCCTTTCTAAACCTCTCCCTCCTCTCCCCTTTGTTTAAAGAAATAATTCACCCACTGTGTTGTTTAGTGTTGACAGATGTTATGGGTTTGTACATACTGTACTTACTATACTGTACATTACATCAAGTTGCATAGAGACCTGCTGTAAGCTACCCACATTTAGCCCACATTACATAAAACTTAGATGGGTCATGACTGTATCAACGAGGCAATAATTAATAATAGAATAGAGGTACTACAGTACTTGCAATTGATCCCTCGCTGTAATCAGCTTGTTGTCATGGCACCCAGAGGATGTTGTTTTCACTTTGGAAATAATATATGAAGTTCTTAGCACTCTCTTGGCATGTCACATGATCACAACTATGAAGGCAATCAGAGACATCTCCAGCAGCCCAGTTGTACGTTTCAAGAGGAGAAAAGATCGAAATCTGATTGACTGATTGTATGAAGATGATTGTGTTTAGTACTTCACATGACTTGATTCATTTGAATGATGGCAAAGATTCGTCCTGATTGCATTGTGACTCTGGCCCTCATCTTTTTTTTTCAAATTGGCATCCTTGTCCATGAGTGTTAATCCTTGTGATGCTATGGTTGTACCAGTGACCAGTTCTCACCTCCACTCCAAACACTGGCTGTGACATTAGAATAAATTCCCATGTCATTGCTGATCATGTGAGGTGGCAGACTACACGCGCAATGTAACAGCAGGTGGCTGGACCTGAGGCACCTTGCACTACTGAACACTTTGTATTAGTGTTGCCATTGCATTCAACCTAGCTGATAAGAAAACATTATCACCTCAGATGTTATTTCTTAAAGTCAGCACTGATCACAGCTTGCTGATCCCTCTGCTGAATAAGAAACATGTCGGCCATAATTATTTTCACTCTTGGAAATTTTAAACCAGATGTTTCTTTTACTTCTGATGATGCATTGTCGATAGACAACATGCTTACGTAAACCTCCCTCACTAGAATCTGCATTAAAATTGTTGATCTGTATCAGCAACTCAGTGCTATGGTTGGTCCCTGCCAGGTGTTTATCATTTTGGCATGTAACATCCTCTCCTTCATGTTGCGTATCCTTTGTAGAGCATAGCATTCCTGACAGTCTCTCGGAGTCTCTCTGTTAGCTGCCAGTCATCCTGCCTCCACTTCCCACATGTTCAAGATGTCCTCAGTGTCTTTTCTCCATTGCCTTGCTTGGTCTTCCCCTGCCATGCTATCTAGTATTGCTCTTTCTTGAGAACTAGTCTATGTCCTCTTACATGACGTTGGTACGTCAAATGAGATATACTAGAATGAATGAGAATGTTTGAAACTTCTTCATTGGTATGCAGAAAGTAAGTTCCTGAAGGAGATGTATGGTCCTTCCTTTCAAAGTTACAGTGCATTGTTGTGGTGTGCATTTTCCTTTTCTTATCCAGGACACTTTGCACCAGAGTTCTAAACAGTGCGTTTGTTTGGTTTTTTTTGCTGTTGTGGGTGGTGATCTTAGGAAAACTGTATCGCAGAATACCAGTTTAGTGTTATCCCCTTTGCCTTCAGTGCCCTGATGAATATCTTCAGACATTATAATATTTCTTCTACTCAAGTTTATGAAAAAAAAGCAACCCCTCTTATTTTAAAATCCCATATTTTGGTTAAGGGGGGAAAAAAACTTCACTTGGTGTTGCGGTGTGAAGGAAATTATAAAAATACACTCTGGTGTATTCTTTCCGCCAAAATTCATCTGTTTTCTGGAGAAGCCAAGAACTTTTTGATCCATCCTCATACAATCCTCATAGCCCAAACTCTTTCTTATTCACCCAGTCTACAGACATCTTGGGGTTTTTGGACTGACCACATTGTCTGTTCAGTTTAAGTTGCTTGAACTGAAGTTGTCAGGACAGGACAGATGTATTGTAGTATTATAAAAGTATTTTGGATTACCAAGAGTGCTCCACGGCAACACTGGCAGGTTAACACATGTAAAAGGAAAACAGACAGAAATTTTCTGGGTGCCGCATTATCCACCAATAAATTTGATTATCACTAGAAAGAAGGTGAAATGTAGAATTAGTCAGGATGTGAGCGGTAATAGTAGTAATGCTAGTAAGATAAGATTTGGGCAGGCCAAGAAGTCACTTCCAGGGTATTTTAGCCAGGATTACAGGCCAGGACTGGTCACTTTGCATTTCTGCCTGCTTGGAATTGTGTAAGCAAAGCTGCCCTCGCCCCTAATGAACACTGTGTACTTGTAATCTTAAGTGCTCTGACATTCTGCCGTCCTTTTGTTGCGTTCAGATGTGCTCAGAGGTTGTGTTGACCAAATTTATGTGCCCTTTGGAGGTTTCTGGAGCTCCAGAAATGTTCAGTGGAGAGGAAATCTCTTGAAATCAGGACATGGTATTTCATCCTTAAATCTCCCTGCTGTTGAAAAATTCTTAGATACTTGAAAAATGTTGAAACCCCCTGGAATTTTGGATAATAATTTCTAAATTGGAGCTTTCACCTTGATGTCAGCTATACTTTGCAGATGTTGGCATTCTGTGTTAGAAAATGACCGAGAACTTGCCTTGGATGTTTGATGCATGTTTCACCGTTTGTGTGTGAGTGAAGGTGCAAGCACACACTCATCTCTTCCTTTCTCCCTAATGTAAATAAATCGAATGTGTGTGTGTATGAAATTGAGGGTTATGTACAAATATAAATATGGTTTCAGGTTGTATTGAATTGTACAGAGAACTCTTCTGCATTGAAAATCTATGCTACTTTACCTGTGTCAGTATGCTTTCACATCAATGTATATATAACTAGCGAAAAACAAAAACAAAAAAATCAATGGAAAAATGAAATTCTACTTTCTTGATGATGATAACAGTGTTTTTGTTAAGTATATTTTTCTGTTGTCTAATATATGTCATGTTAGATAATCATTGTGCTTGGTTTAGCAAGCAAGTAACGAACCAACCAATTTTACCAACCAACCATCACATACTAGCCAATCAACCAATCAAACCCACTAACCAACCAATCAATCACCCAAGCAGCCAACCAAATCAACGAACAAAGCAAACTGTCAACTGACAAGTTAACCCACCACCCAACTGTCCAAATTGATCAATCAACCAACCAAATCAAGCAACCAGTCAACTAACCAACCAGCTGACCAAGCAACCAAACCAACCAACCAATCATCCAGGTCTGTAACCAATCCCTCCCTCCTCCACCTTCAGGCTCAAGGATCAGGAGGCCGTGGAGTGGAAGAAGGGAGGAGAAAACCAGAATAAAAAGATTTGAGAGGTGGTGACTTCCAAGCAGGGCTCGAATTAGCTTGTCTGATGCCTCTCAGGCTATGAAGATGCCGATGTTTTTTTACTGTTGACTGTATAAGGTTTTACACCTCTCATTAACTTATCCAGGGGTCTCATGCCAAAATAATTTCCGAACATGTTGTTTAGCTCTTCCTCCAAATTTTGACTCGAAGAAAAATGCCCATAAACCATTTCAGTTAGATTTTGAGAACTTAGGCAGTGAAGCAGGCTACCTAATATTTTATGCCTTTTCACTCAGTAAACAGGGTAACCTTACCCACCCAGCCACAACCACAAACTTTATACTTGAGTGGCTAAACCTCACCTTTTCTGAGTCTACAAATTTGTATTTGCACCCATCTCCTTTGAAATTCAAATCCATCCCCTTTCCCCCCTTCCCATGGCCAGCTTTCTAATTTTATAGGGATTGTTTACAATTGCATAAATATTTATGCCAGGTGCTATTCACATCTTCATACCTGAAACAAACTCTTGAGGGCCCCAATCTTTTCTTCTCTCCTCATCTTTTCTCTTCATAAGACTCCTCATTTCTTTAGGGACTCCCTGTATAGTGAGGGTGTTAGTCGTGTCCCTCCCAGTTAGCCACCCAATGCTTTCATGCATCAAAAAACACATCCATGTGTAACCGGGTGGAAAGGCCCATCAGTAGTATGGTAGTCTTTTTCTTAAGGGGGAGGAAGGTGAGCTTAGTCTGGAACAAGCATCAAAATGATAATAATAATAGTAATAATAATAATGCGGTTTATAAGTCTCATATCCAGACTAATACCCCCTCATGCCACTTCACACTATTATGGTGGGGTGATGATCTTGGTTTGCTTTTTCTTTGTTCCACGAAATGTATCAGATCTGATACGCTGGGCACCAGAGGGTTAAGGTGTCCCATGCATTTCATAATGAGTGTGTCTTGAGTGGATTAATTTTCTTATCCAAATGAAGAGTTTACAAAGACAATAGAGAAGTTTGGCAGGATTAGGAAAATTTTAGATTTTATTTTTTTTAATACTACATGTATATTCTTATTTTCTGTATTAACTGATGGTGGGCACATGTGGATTGCATCCCATCTGACAGGAGAAATACCCTGTTGTCTGCTTGTTTCACTTTCACTTTTAAGTCCTCAATACAGGTAAACTTACTCCAACACAAATGTTAAATTGCAAAATACTATAGATTTTATTTGTTCATACAAGTCAATTTGTTTATTTCACTAGCATTTACATCCTACAGTCATAATTTACAGACAAGCACCTTTACAAACACACCTTATATGTCCATGTACACACGTGCACACACATGTACATACTCTCACATATTTCTGTACACCAGAAGCAAGGAACAACTCCATAACTCTTACTGTCACAGAGATTGTCAAAATGTTTACAGAGAATTGTCAAAATGTTTACAGAGAATTGTCAAAATGTTCACAGAGAATTGTCAAAATGTTTACACAGAATTGAACCTGAAAAGTGCATGATGGCAACAATCGTTATGATTCTGTAATACAATCTGCTGAATGTCCAGAGAATTAACTGTTCACTTTCCTGCACGTGTCACTTTGCCAGTAGGATACAAATGTATGGTGCATGCACGCGCGCGCACGCACGCACACACACACACACACACACACACACACACACACACACNCACACACACACACACACACACACACACACACACACACACACACACACACACACACACTCACTGTCTCTTGCTTTCTCTTTGTCACAGGCACACACACACGACACACACACATACTTCTTGCTCTAATTAATTGATCCTCTATGTCAGTCCAGAAACATGTGAAACATGGAGGAAGGTCTGGTCTGATGCAGATGTAATTCTGCGACATGCATGTTTCTGTGTCATGGCCTGATTTTCAACTCCTGACCACTATATTATCTAAAATGTTATGTAAGCTGGACACAAATATCATGGAGACAATACCAAAGAAAAAGAAGACACAATGTATAGGTAAAAAATGTTCTGTGCATTCTCTATGTTAACAACAGAACATAGGTTAAGCTAAGAATAAGATCATATTGAATCAATCTTGAAATTACCCATATTGTACACTCTAAAAATATTCACAGAACATTTAGGGAGGTATTATCAAACCATATGATACACCAAACTTCCAGCCCAACTTACTGACAACAGGTCTATAATGATATTTACTACAGATACTAACATGGGTGAGGAATTTACATTAAGAAAACAAGAATCGGACGGAGAAAACAAAGGCTAGCCTAGAAAGCAGATCCAACTGTGACCACTCCATGCCAACTCTCGTCTTCTGGTGCAGAAGCCCGTCAATTGGTACCCTCTGGCCTGCATAGGGTAAGCAATTACACATTGCTGTGAGCTGTCCTATCTGATGTCACTAGCCACAACCATCAATTATAGTGACAGGGTGGTTAAAATCAGCAGTGAAGTAAATGTGAGACAAAACTCCATTCTGACTAGACAGACAGAGCTTTTCATTCTGTAATGATTGAACAGTTAAGATACACACAGGCCTACTACATATAGTACCAGTGCTTAGCCTCGCACCAAGCAGTCAGTGAAGGCCTATTGCTTATATTACTGCATCATGGCCAGGGCATCCCACCATATGCATCTGATGACTGTTACTTCATTCATTTTAATTTACAACTGAGGGAGGCAAGGGAGAGCGGTGAGGCAGCATACAAGCATAACAAAAATTAACATGAGGTAAAAGAAACTAATCATTATGTGTTATCACAAATAAATCATCAACCTTTGATCTGACTGTTTTCTGGTCCAATTTACATAAAATTTTGCATAACAACTCTCCAAGCCCCTGTTTTGAGAATGTCGTGAGCTTTTTTCGATATCTTGTGTTTTTTTTGTTTTTTTTAATTTTTAAAGTTGAAATTTTTTATGACATTTTTAAAAATATTATTAAAAAAAACTACCCAAGAAATAAAAAAAAGCCTATGATATTCAATTATAAATAAAGTGATCTTTCAAATGGAAAAAAACCCAGCATCCTACCATCTATTGTTCTCCAGATCGAAGGGTTCAAAGTTATGCAAAAGTCATCCATATTTTCCAATATGGCGGCCAAACAATTGGTGTTTCTATAGCAACGGAGGGAGGAAATTCCGAAAAACCTCCATTTATCTTCCTTCCTGGCCCCACGTGACCCATTTTTCACCCCAAAATGACAAAGTTCCCTTTATTAATGAAAATCGGCTAGTTCTGCCACACGTGCCCTTAACCACAGAAGTAGTCTTTGGCCCTAAGCTCATAAAATTCATTTGCATGATCCTTACATAATCGGGCTTGCAAATCAAAGTGAAACTAACAGAAATGAAATGTTGTCTTAATATATGTATGATACTTATGGCAATCATAAACAATTACTGTACAATAATTATGGCGATTATAAAATAATTACAATAATTATGACAGTTAAAAAATTATAAATAATTATTATGAGGTTTGTAATTTTCATAACAGAGCAATGCCCTCTCATGTATTTTCACATTATTATTATTCTAGCGGGCCAAGTTACTCAATAACGCCCTGAATTCCCTAAAAAGCACACAGGGCAATTGCCACTTTGCAGGATTGATCACTAGCATTCANATAATAATTATTATGAGGTTTGTAATTTTCATAACAGAGCAATGCCCTCTCATGTATTTTCACATATTGATCACTAGCATTCAGACATTTTTCACTGCCCATAGCCAGGTATGCATTTTACAGCAGGGCAGACAGAGGAATGTGTTGATAAAATGCTTTCCCAAAGCACTTATAATATGAACGTGGTCAAGAATTGAACATACAACCTTTTGATATCGAGTCAAAGCTGCAGCCAATGAGGCCACACTGCTCCAAAATGATCAAAGTAACCAACTGATCTGCTCAGAAATCTTATTATAGCGAGCCATATATTACCCATGCTGGTGTATAGCATCACATTCCACATAAATAACAACTGAACAAAAACAGGACTGTAAAGGATGATTTTTACAGCACAAATAGGCATACTTCTCCATAAACATGTTAAATGTACTTAAGGTTTATAGCTGGTACACGAATTCCAATACTATCATGATAACCAGTCTTAATTTCAGAACAAAATGATACCAAAATTTGCATATGACCTAATTTGACATTAATATGTAATCTAGTCTTAGCTAAGGCCACAGACATGTCTTATGCCTTAACAAGCAGCTGTCAGTTCTATCATCCACAAACATAACAAAACTGGACTTTTAAAAATAACATCTCACATTTATGCCATGTTCCTACAAAAACAAAACATTCAGATTTAGTACAAAAACACCAAATTCATTCTTTGCTACTTGTACAAGGATGTCAATTTTTGGGGGATTAGAAAGTTTCAGGCTTGTACAAACTTCACCGACTGATGGATGCTCCAATCTCTTATCAGGCAGTAACTTCAACTGCTCACTAGACTTTGGGGTCGTTATTAAAATGGATGAAAAAGATTAAAGCAGCACTGGCCATGTACGAGCGATAAGAACTGGAAATAGATTTCTTTTGCACATGCCTCATGTTTGTGTTTGGATTTACTTCCGACTGGTCTGGCTTTCTACAGAGGCCTTGAAGTGATAGCATTCGAACTGATATTTGGGATGCCTAATTTTAACCATACTTCCTGTTTAAGCTGTGGATGAGGCTATCTTTGAATTAAAGCCTTGACTTTGCTTTGAGTACATCCACTCATCTGCTGATCGTAATGACGATGGAGACTGAACTCAGTACCAAGTAGGGCAGCCATCCTACTTTCACTTTCACTTTCATAGGGCCATAGGAGAATGAGAACAACACATTCTACATTCATGTAGACTTTAACAGAGGAACCAGAGTTGAGGGCACAATTTCCAGGGTATAAACAGAGGATAACACAGTAGAACCCGCTTAGCCGTACTGCCCATCATTAAATGATTTCTTGCATTTAAGCAAGTCAAATGTTATCCATTATACACTGCTATTGAGATAAGCCAAATGTGTATGTCTTCTATGTACACACTATTTGATCTAACTGAAACTTCAGTAGACTATAGAATACGAATTGTGAATTTTGTTGAGGGGAACAGGATTTTTAATTTGACTTCATAGAAGCATGCAAGTCTTCTCACCACTTCAAGGTAATTCTAAATCAAGAAGGAAGACTGAAAAGGACTGTACAAGTGATTGTCACTCTTAACATGTACAACCAATTGGTGAATCTCACCCCCTGGCTGTGATGATTAGTTATGCAAGGGCGTCACTCACTGCACAGATTAAGTTGCAGATTGACCGATGGATGGGTCAGACTGACTCAATGATAGCTCCAATCATCATGCAGGTAAGCGTGGGATAAAAGCATGTTTGACAGATAAGCAGGCCTGGCTGGCTCCGATTCGCACCTGACTGACTTTTGCCTAGTTGCTTTGGTCACTTTTTGGACGAGGAAATGTGACAGTTCTGACTGTTGCATACGCCCACCAATAATATTTTGCATGTCTGCAAACAAAACAGGCATTGTGACTGAGAACAAAGACAACATTTTATATAATTCCTGTTAAAAATCATGTCATTGTTACGACACTTTATTTCCAAATCGTCTTACTTAGACAGAATGTCATCCCACTCACATGTATACATTTAAGCAGTAAAAATTCTGTTCTCCAGGAATGATGTTGCTTATATAGGGCATCCCACTTATGCGTGTCCAACTTAAGCGGGTTCTATTGTATGTCTTACTGTTATTTAGTTTATGGTGAACAGCGCGCCAAAATAAGACCACTAAGACCATGGGATCATGAAGCATGCTGCGCATTCCACAATTTTGATCCCTAGAACCAGACAGTTCAGACTCTT
Source organism: Ellobium chinense (assembly GCA_033807755.1). NCBI lineage: Eukaryota > Metazoa > Mollusca > Gastropoda > Ellobiida > Ellobiidae > Ellobium > Ellobium chinense. The sequence goes on along the minus strand of JAWQUT010000555.1, from coordinate 194,715 downwards.
TTAACAAATCCAGCCGGCATCCTTGTATTTGTATGCCACACCAGACCTAAAGACAGTGCAACCTCTTTATTAAGCACTCATTTAATAAGCTTACCAGATTATTGTATACGATATTCACATGAACAGATTCACTATTATTCCATCATTTCATTATTCAGGTGAACCTCAATATCAAATCTATCCCTAAAACAAATAGACTTGTTCTCTGCATTAAGGACATACTTGATATTGAGGTTTTTTGGTGTACATTAATATCTGACATCTCAAGTTTCCCCATTCAAATCTAAACCTTGTGTGCTGTCACACAAAATTTTCTCATCAGAAGTCTCAGAGCTGCCCTGGCTTATCTCTGCCTCAATGACATTGCCATGTGGTGTCTTCTTCATAAAGTCAGCCTCAGTGAAAGCTCCTTTCCCTCTGTGGGTCACAAAGGGGTCAGGGTCAGGTTTAGGTAAAGGTCGTGCCAGACCAAAGGCAGAGGTCATTTGTCTGAGCTTCATCCGCTCTTCCACCACTTGTCGATCTTTCTCTGCCTGCTGTAATTTTTCTGCTGCATCCTGAGGGTGACAGAGACTAAGTTAGTCATTGGAGATACAGCGGCTCATGTGACAGATAGACATTATATATCTATGTCAATTTATAATTTCATCCTCCTCATGAACAAACTATAGCTGGTGAGATTACTCAATGAATCACTGTGCTAAACAAGAGATGAAAGGAGGAGCTAGTATGCATATATAAACTTCTACACTGATAGCCCAGAGAAGGCAACAGTCTTTTGTGACATTGATTGGTTGAAGTTTTAGCAAACTGAAGCCAGCTCTTTTTTTTTGTCTCACCAAGAACTGCACCTTGTTTGGCCTGTGTGGGATTGCCAGGAGTTCTCAGGCACACAAAAGGTCACCCTGTTTGCATTCCCTACCTTTCCACTGAGATAACTAAGATAATGTGCAGAGTTTTTATTGGCATGAAAAGGTCTAATTCCTCATTATATTGTTCACTGCATAAAATTTTGAGCTTCCACATGTATTCAAATATATCATAATGTAGACCGGTGGAAAGGTAGGGAGGGCACAGACGAGGCAGAGTGACTTTCTCCTCGTACCAGTGTACTCCGGTAGCAATAGGCAATCCTACACAGGCCGAACAAAGTGCAGTTTTTGGTGAGGCGCAGAAAGGAGTTGGTTCTCGTGATGACAGTTTGCTGAACCTTCAAATGATATTCACTAGAAAAGAACGCCACCCTCCCTGGGGCTATCGGTTTTGAATTTTATATGCTTACTACTCCCTTCTTCATCTCATTGTTCAGCACAGCAAGGGACACCACTCTAGCAATTCCCCCNCCCCCCCCAAACAAAAATGTTATTAAACTTTAAGAATTAAGATAGCACTTGTAGCCTAAAAAGACTGAGATGCAGTGAAAGTGAAAGTGAAAGTACGATGCCGCTATGAAACCAGAGATTGTGTGTCAGCAACACAGGAGAGATGTACAGTGTGAGTAATCTATCAATTTTGTTATTATTGTTAATGATTAAGGAAGCTGCTGATGGCTATAAAGGTGCATTATAGGGTTTAAAAACATCTGAGACTTGCACAGGTGGACATCAAGCACAGGCCCTGAACTACCCAAAATATCAAATGGAGTTTAAATTTTGCACTTAACCACCATATTGTGAAATCTCAGTCCATCAAGGATGCTAGGTGAGTCTTAAGCATAGATTGATTTCCCACATCTTTGCCCTTGCCCTGGGCTGTACACAAATATATAAAATCCATACTCAAGTAATTATGGCAGAAATTTCCATGAATTACTGATGATCAAATTGCTATCCATTCTAACATTCTTACCCTCAGCTGTTGGTCTGCTTTTTCTCTCTCCCTGGCCAGTGCCTCCAATTGCTCCTTGGCCAAATGTAGAGCCTCTTCCTGCTGTCTGTGAGCCTCTTCCAACTCCTGACGGGACATCTGCTCCTTCAGGAGTTTTTGCCCCTGTTCAGCCTGAAGACGCTCCAGTTCTTCCCTCTTAGCAAACTCTTCTTCCAAGATCCTACACGAGAAGAGAGATATCATTAAGAACTTAGCTCAGCCTTGTGTGTAGTCCAGCTGCCTGTCTACCATGGGAATCATTACAGACGTCTGTGTGTACATCTTGTCATGCAGTTTACAGGTGTTGTATACCCATTTGGTATAATCCTTGAAACCAAGTAGGATTCTGCCCACGCCCATTTGGTATAATCCTGGGATTTTCTCAAAGTGTTCATGGGTTAATGCTAGAAGCAGGGTCAGGAAAGAGAGAGCATCCTTTGGAGAGTTCTAGGACCATCTTTAGGGACTCTCTCTTCTCTAGCCTGGCTCTTAAACCTGAATCTACTTTAACCCTAACCCAAGCACATTGTGAGAGAGTCCTAAGATTGTATCAAATGAACATTTGACATTTATGACAACTGAGCTTATATGTGTCATATGTCTAGGTTAGAGTCTGGGTGGAATCAGATTTGTTTTCAAGGATTATACCAAAACAGATATATACTATAGTTGTAAACTGGATGACAAGATATATTCATGATATCTGTGTGACAGGAAATATATATGTTACAATTTGCATTTTTCATGGACCGTTTCTCCAGCAGCCGTGATTACAGAAATTTCAATCACAGTCTTTAGAAATTTAATTTTCTGTGTAAATGAAAATATAATGACTTGACAACTTTGTGAAATTATCTAAGTTCTACTATAATGTTTCAATAAATGGAACTAAAACCTGACAAAAATAGTCTTCCTTCATTATGATTGTGTAACCAAGTAAATTGCAAGACATAGTACTGATGTTATAACCTGGACTTGGACAAAAACATTGATAAACTACACAAAGCGACTATAACAATGTCCGCATCTGACTGCTATACGTACTTAGACTGCAAGTTTCTCACAATCTCTTCATCTCTTCTCAAGGCTCTCTCCTCCTCCACCAACGCCTCCAAGGATGTTTTCATTTCTTCCAAGTCCTTCAGCCTCTTCCTCTCCTCCTCTAGCTGTGCCTCCTCCTCCCTCAGTCTTGCCTCCACCTGCGCTCGCTGCTCCCTCTCCGCTTCTAGAGCCTCTTTGCTACTCAACAACAGGGCCTCTCGCTCCTCTTGCAGCCTTGCCTCAGTCTCAGCACACCTGAAATCAACACATCAATAATAAAATATACTCCAGGCAACCTAGCGGGCTACAATACCCTCAACTACAACGGATTTCAGGAAACTGGCATTCTGGAAACAAATTTTATAACCTCCAGTCAACCCGACTGGCCTACAATACCCTCAGCTACAAGAGTTCTCAGGAAACAGGCATTTTAGAAATAAGTCATATATTATTCTTATGTAAGTTACAGTTGAACACCTGAGAACCATTAATATTTTTGGCAGTGGAAGCTCTATGACAAATGGATACCTCAGAAGCAGACCGGTCTAAAACACAATTCTTGATAATGCTGAAAAGCACAAAACTTTCAATGCAATTTTCTCGAGAGTGAATCTGTGTGGGTTAGATCAGTCTGCATCTAAGGTATCCAATTTTTCCAGGACCAAATGGAATCAAAATTGAGCAGAGACGACCACTAAATATTAAAACTTAGTTAAAATACAGTCGGGTATACATAATGGCATTTACAGATACACTGTAATCACAATCTCCACTTAATTGCAGAACTTTTCACACAACGAAATGCTATATTTCTCTATAAAAGTCGGTGGGTAATTGCCACTACTTTTAATTGCAATTTTTTCCATGTTCCTGAAGAGCTGCATTAAGCCTAGCTCGCTGTCCTCACTTGTCAGTTAAAATGTTTGAAAATATTCACGGCACTCTTAGCATGACCATGCAAGTACTATCACAGTAGGCCTGTATTGTAAAGAGCACTCTTTAAGCCAGTGGCTATATGATTTCACCTTGCCTGAGCACTACATATTGTCACGATACTGTGAGAATGGTCTAAGTCAGTTTTCACACTTGTAATGAGAGCTCGAGCGCTGGGCAAAGCAAAATTTATGGCAACGCAAAAATGAATCACTGTGCATCTTTGTGTGAGGTGGGCTTGCGGGTTCCTGCACTGGTGATGTAACTTTGTAAGTAATGTAAACTTCCATGCTAAGAAGAGGCGATTGTGAGCGGGCGAAGTTAGCTCATTATCTCTCCACCCCC
>JAWQUT010000555.1:128939-160023 GCA_033807755.1 Ellobium chinense | reverse complement strand
AAAAACAATGACGTCACTTACGTTCCAGCAGCTACAGCACTTCTATGTGACAATGTATTATTCAGCTTTTAATTAAGGTTCTGGTCATCCAAATTCAAACGCAAAGTTTGATAGTGTAAGCCAGATAAGATACACGGCATACCGTACTTTTGTTTGACATATCTGCTGTTCACAGAGGAATTAAAATATTTATATCAGCATGCTACCACCCGTCTGCAGAGCACTGGCTAGACAGCCTGGCCATATGACTAGAACATTGTATTAAAATTTGACCAAAGCTTACGACCGCCACGCGCGCAGTGGGTGTAACAATTCGGACTTTGGATAATGTAACCCTGTAGGTTGTCTGGGACCGACAGAGGCGTTATATCTATATGATTATGACAGACGCTTGAAAGATTGTTTTATTGGAATAACAGGGTATCGTATGATTTAATGTGGTCTGTAGAACGATTCAGCTTCCCTTTTACTCTCTGTGGCGCAGTAACTAAGATACTCGACTAGGGAGAGAGAAGTCTCAGGTTGAAGTCGTGTCAACTCGAGCCACGAACGTGTTTGTGATCCGCTTTAGTAAAGCATTACATGCTGAGATCGCACGGGGCACACCACAAGTTTGCTCTTATTTGTGGCATTTCTTATGGAGATACAACAAAGGTGTCTCTCGAAAACTTGCAATAAGTTTGTAGGTTCATTTTATGAAGTCACGGCAACTTGACATGACAGTTTATATTCATTGGGGCCCAGTGGTGCTTCAAAGCTTTTGTTTACAGTTTGGGAGATACAACATTTATGCTCTCAACCCGCGATATAGCGCTGCTTCTATTAGGCAATGACGCGAGCATTCTGACAATTAGTGTATATAGCCATGGCAGGCAGTGATTGTATAGACTGTTCAAACTAGGTACCNGGAGCCCTTATTACTGGAAGCAGGGCATGCCAAAAGAGGGAAAAGGGGAGATGAAATATACCCCCTAAGTTTGTAGGACCACAAAGTGAAAGTACAATTACAGGTCTGTAACCTTAAAGGAAGACTCGCACATCAAAAATAATTTTCCGTTTTCCAATATTATTTCTATCTGAAAACTATCTATGGTGCCCCTCGAGTAAATTTTGCGAAGTAAGAGCATCGTTCTGTTGCCGTGCGCGTATATAATATGACGCAAGCTAGAGTTGCCGGGCTTGGCCCTTGCGTCCAGATTTTTTGCCCTTCCCCGATCAGCAGCAGCTGCAAAAACGATGACGTCATTTAAGTTCCAGCAGCCACACACTACAGACAGCTGTACCTGACAATGTATTATTCAGCTTTTAATTAAGGTTCTGGCCATCCAAATTCAAACGTGAAGTTTGATAATGTAAGCCAGATAAAGTATATATTCTGCATTTTTATTGCCTCAGCATGATTTTGTTTGACATATCTACTGTTCACAGAGGAATTAAAATATTCATACCAACATGCTATCACCCGTCCGCAGAGCACTGGCTAGACAGCTTGGCCATGTGGCAAGAACGTATCTGGCGTAAGCTTATGGCCGCCACGCGCGCAGTGGTTGTAACAATTCGGACTTTGGATAATGTAACCCTGTGGGTTGTCTGGGGCCGGCAAAGGCCTTATATCATTATGATAGACGCTTGAAAGACTGTTTTATTGGAATCGCAGGTATCGTATGATTTAATATCGTCTATAGGACGATGCAACTTTCCTTTAAACAAACTGTTTTATCATTTGGGACAAGCCCATTAACGACAGGAGCTCTTACCATCGTAAGGATTACTTTAATTTAACCCTGCATGTTGAGCACCAACAAAGATGCTTTCAGCACCCATGCACTAATGTAATTCTTCTGATGGTAAGAGATCTCATCGTTAAAGCGCAAGCTCTCAATTATGGCACAGTATAATATTAATATGTAGTAACTTGGCCGGTCATGTTTAATATGCATGCTGGATGTATGGTGTATGCGCAGTAGGTGTGGATCAGTCTCTCTGTCCATTTATAGTAAGACGATCCACGGCACGCGTCCAGTTAGAATTGAGTTGTTTTTTTTTTGTTAAATTAAAAACCGTATATCCACATCAAAATAATCAAAAATACAGTCTTTTTGAATTTTTTTAGCGAACTTTTGTACACAATCAGTCCAAAATAACAAGACCATCAAGCACGAATATTATGATTTATATGTTATTGTTTTCTTGAATCTACTCTTATTTTATTTCTTGCCAACACGACATTCTTAATTTTCCCGATCCATAGTCTAGCTGTTGGAAATGTGGATCTCAGCACAGCGAAAAAGAGTGAGAGCGAAGATTCCTTATCAAGACGAACTGTATTTTTGAGATTTAGATCCAGTCTATAGGTCCCAGTCTACAGGTCCTAGTCTATAGGTCCAAACAAAGTTCGGGACATTTCTTTGAGATAGAAGAAAAACTACGAAAATAGCGTTTCTTTTCTCCAAAAATGAATTTAAACCTTCAAATTCCATACTGGTTTTATCCCTAATCCTAACCCAAACCTGAGTCAAGGACTAGGGTTGCGTCCCCTATTGCCTACAAAATTTATCTGAACCTTCAAGTTCAACATGAGTTCAACACAGTGCTGTGTGCAAAAACAGAACCCTTTATTAGGACAAAATTATACGTGCTAGCACAGTAGCAGCGAAAACTAACACTGGCTTTGGGAGGATACAATATATGGACAACGTTATCATTCTCCTCGACAACAATCATGCTGGACGCATTCAAACTGACGGACACTGTCCATCAACTTTTAACCCTTGGTGACATGTCGACCATTGCAGCTTTGTGCTGCTCTCAGTCTCATTCTTTTTCACAGCTTGGCGGGGACCGGACAGTTGTCATGACTACTATACATCACTCACCACAGCCGTCAGTTATCTCCTTTTTCTATTAGGTTCTACTGTGTGAAAACAGAGGAGTAACTAAGGAACCACCCGCTTAGAGATCACTAAGGTGGGCGCAAGATAAACTCCCGGCTAGCGCCTTTACACCTCACCTGGAAGCGAGAGATTTAATGACCCCACAATTATCTTGTCGGTCAAAAAAGAAGGATAAGGAAGGGGAGGGGTCTTGATTGGCAGCAGTTCAAGCCACACTCTTCCACCTGACCAGGACAGATTGCTGCTGATTTACTTTAAACTCTATATCAGTATTCGTGAGCTTATAAGTTAGTGATAAACTCTGACAGCCGTTAGTGTCACAGATGTCTCCTGGTTACACCTGCAGGGTCGGCACGTCTGCAGATAAGAGGAATCCTCGTCAGTGTTTTTGTCTGATGGATTCATCCCAGCCGAGCTCTAGACCGAGGCGAAGCGAGGCTCCGCCAAGCAATGAGTGCACTGGTCTCGTCACCGAAACTGGGATCAGTCCACCAAACAAAAACATTGACGATGATTCCCCTTCTTATTTAGTATCATAATTATTATAAAGAGGACACTATAAACTGAAATAGTTCTAGAGTATGTTAACTCCTCACATATGTCAGTACTAGAGGTCAGCTGTGCTGCCCAGCAATACCACGGCGCCCAAAGACTCTCTGTGTAAACAGTGTGTGCAGTTAGCTCCTTAATGCATCACTACTGAATGTATGAAAATCAGGTATTCCAAGTGACTATAGTCATTACCGTGGCTAGTAATTATAAACTATTGCCTATTATATAGAAAATACCTTGGATGTGGGGAATCTCCCTTGACGACTTGAATGCAGCGCGATTTGGTGACGTAATTTCCTAGACATGAATGGAATGACGTAGTTTAGTTGACGTGGGATGTGGAAATCTTTGTCATTATTTCATATCCTGGTTAAAGCCACAAATCTCACACTAAATGTAGACTGTAGCTTGCCGAGATGAAATTGGCGTAACCTCTCAGTCTTACTGAAACATTTTACAACAAATGACCAACTCTGACCCTCGTTATTAAGACATACATCAAATACACAAACTTTTCCCACAATGTAGTGAACATGATAAGGTCTGTCGTCTTGCAAGTTCCTTGAACTTGAACGGTTGCCCTGTTGGAACTGGAAGTCTGGGCCATGCCGTCTGTGTTGATGTAATTATACGAGAGTGGATCGGAAAGTTCCCGGTCTCGCCCGGGAAACGAGTGAACTAGTTAGAGTAAATGAATTTATCAGAGCCTTCCACGATTCCCCGTGATGCTCCTGTAAATTTTATAATGATACAGATTTTCACGGGCAATGGCAGAATTCAAATTTATGCTGGGCTGCGAGTTTTCAGAAATGCCAGAACTTCTTCATTTTTCGGAGGAAACTCTTCCATGCAAATGTTATTTCATTTTCTCAAAGCAATATATGTGAAATGGAACCATAAAGATTGAATTGAGGACATGAGGAAGAAGTTTCAATGGACAGCCGACAGAACTGGCCACACCCACAACGATGGCAAAACATTCTATCTAGTCAATGCTCTGAAAATACGCCTTCCTGCCTAATTCAGTCCTAAATATTGCAGAGGAAAAAATTGTATCATAATGAAACTTGGTATAGTATTAACAAAGATTAAAAGGTAACTTATCGTCGGTCTCCTCATAGGACCGGCCACTTTTATATACTATATGACGTAGAGTCAGCCTGGTCGATCCTATGCGAGGACGGACGTAACTCTTTGGTGTCACGAAAGACACTGTTGAAAACTCTTGTGTATCCACTTTGCCACAGTTCACACGTCTTTGGGCAAGGCCACCACCTTCTCCACCCCACCCCACCCCCCTCGAGTATGACAAGATAACCGACTCTTTCACAAAGCTCATATGGGACAGCAATAAACCGCACTGGAAAATTTCCACCGTTGGCAGCCACAAAATTTTTTGTTTTTTTTTTACTTTTACTGTATACCAATGTATAGTTTGAACGTTGATCCATGGCCATTTTGTGGTGCAGAGGAATCACTTTAATAACGTAATGAGTCAACTCGACAGCCTAACAAAAAAAATCATACATAACTGTTGTAGAATAAGATTTTAAACGGCTGTGCGAGGTGGAGACCTTATAAATAAGAATGCTTTTATTGAAATGAATGTAAGTTTATGGATTGTACATCTCTATATGTAAATAGACACTTTAACGAGTTATACTGTATTCTATATTGGACGTTTCGCTGGTTACCCCGACCAGTGAAACCCCTGGTGTAAAGGGGTAGTTTTCCAAATAAAGTATTATTATTATTATTATTATTATTATTACTGGTGATTCAGAAAACAAAAAAAAACAACAACAAAATGAACAATTAATAAGATGAGCGAAAGTCGAGGAAGGGGCGACGCAGACGCAGAAACTGTTTAGCCAGATGAACATACTAAGTCATCGAGGCGCGGTTTACACTGTTGCAGAGTGGATGCTGTGGGCAATGATATGATAATGACACAGTCAATGACAATAACCATAATACAGACTCTTCTAGAGAATAGACTATATTATTATTAAATGCATAACAAATGTGAAATAGAAGGCCAAGCTTACAGATCGGCGAGAGGTTCCCTGGTAATCAACATCTGCCAGTGCTGAGATCCGGTACACAGTGAACTCTACAAGTAACAAGTTTCAACCCACTGGGACAATAAATTTCAATGAGCGCCGTCTGCTGTAATAGTATGACGTAAGTTAGGTCCGCCTACAGATGACAACGAGACAGCGTTGAGAATATCAGTCTGTGGTATCCTATCCAAGACTTGCCTTTGTTCTGGTCCGATTCACACTGATCTCATTATATTATATTATATTATATTATATTATATTATATTATATTATATTATATTATATTATGAAAGAATACCAAGGGCACCGAAAGGCATCATAGACGAATGCATTAGACTCCGTGAAAAATTGGACGATTGGCAAATCGGGTGGAATTGAAAAGATCTATCGGAGATTGTATTTCGTTGCTATACACATTCTTTTAAAAAAAAAAGGGTTAAAAAAAATAAAGAGGACTGATGTGTATAGTTACTTTTTGTGTATTTTTCTACGAATTTAGGTGAAACCCGCATGTTTTTACGTTACGTAGTTCTCAAGAAATCTGTGACACAAATTTGGCAGAAGCGTTTTATTAGTATAGATTATATTATGCACAATAACTGGAGTGTGTCTTCGTGAATCTGATCTGAGCCAAAACAAAAAAAACAAGGCCTTTATGGCCACCAAAGCGCTGCGGTGTGGTAGCTATGTGTGCTGCTGTGCGCCTCAGGCGCTTTGAAAAGGAGCCCTAGGTTCGTATTCAACAAATCAGGTCATTCCCACAGTTGCTTTTTTTTTTCCTTCAGAATTTTAGGCCACTGTACTGTTGCAGAGAAAGTCTTTGCGGTTGGGGTAAAGAGGCGGATGGGGGGTGGGGGTGGAGTGAGAGTAAAGGGAGGGGAAGATTTAGATGTCTTGATAAGCTGCCCTCTTGGGATACAAAAGAGATATAAAACTTAAGTGGAGCTATGAGACCGATCAAAACAAAACAAAACAAAACAAACAATGCCCACTTGAGGTAAGCGTTCGTTGTTGACAACACAGGCCGTCTGTACAGGACCCAGGTTGACCACTGTCTCATGCACTCTCCATCAAATCAAGTCACAGAAAGAGGGGATTATATCCAGACTCTTTATAGGTACGGTGGCCGTATGCATAATCCTAGAGTTTGTTTTAACACATTTTACACGGGCCTTAGAGACACGGTGCACTTTTGTTACCAAGACACTGCTGGGGAGGAAGGGAGGGGAAAAAGGGGAAGGAAGAAGAGAAGGTACTCGTGTCAAACAAGAAGGAGAGGCCTGGACAGGGATAGCACAGAGATACCCTGTGTGTGTGTATGTGTGTGTGTGTGTGTGTGTGTGTGTGTAAGGTATATGTGTGTGTGTGTGTNGTGTGGGTGTGTGGGGGGGGGGGGGGGGGGGGGGGTATGTGTGTGTGTGAGAGTGTGTGTGTGTGAAAGTGTGTGTGTATGTGTGTGTGAGTGAGAGAGAGAGAGAGTGTGTGTGCATGTGGGGGTGGGGTGGGATGGGGTGGGGGAGGTTGCTGAATGACACACACTGAAAAAGTTGTGGTGGCGGCGAGGAGAGAGAGAGAGTGAGAGAGAGAAAGAGATAGAATGAGACGGCAAAGAGATAGAGAGAGAGAGAGAAAGAGAAAGCAAGAGATACAGGGAGAGGGAGAAAGATACGAGATAGAGAAAGAGTGAGAAAGGCAGGAAATGAGAACAAAAGACAGAGACTTAGAGAAAAGGAGAGAGAAGGAAAGAGAGAAAAAGAGATGAAACAGAGAAAACAAGAGAGAGAGAGAGAGAGAGAGAGAGAGAGAGAGAGAACGAGTGGAGAAGTGCACATTCGATTGGGTAGTCGAGAGACATCGCATGCATCCAGCCATGCTGAGTTTTAAGAAACGATAGAAAATTTACAGGAAAAAAACTCACAAATGCCACAGGCCAAGAAAGATGCTTACCGTATTCGTGAGATGAAACACAGAATTTGATAACTCCACGGACCCTCGGCCCTTCTTTGACTTTAGTTTCCTCCTACCGGACATGTAGTCTGAGGTCTTACTGTGCCCTGCACACACTCTTAACCTACCATGTACCGGTACTTAGCGGATATAGCTCTAGTCTAAGTACACAGAGGGTCAAAATCAGTAGGCTATAATACAAGATACATCACTACTTGTCTTGAAAGTCGACACAGCACGTTCACCGCATTCATGTTTCACCTACAGTATGCAAGTAAAGTAAGCCACTCACTTGTTATGTACAAAATAATATACTTCCTTATTTAATCGATCTGGTATATATATATCATCTTATATCCGTGTATAACACCTGATACCACAGCAACTGCATACAAACGATAACAGTGTAATCCCTGCTCAGATAAATAACGCCAGGTTAACCCAAAACACAGACCCACAAACAGTAGTGAAGAACTTTATTCTTGTTATAGAGAGCGTCCTGTTCGCTGATAAGCTCACCGAGCGACTGGCCTGAAAAATACTTACACACCGCTTGAATGTCAACCTACATAATAACGCCTCGCGTCCCATGAAGTCCTGTGTACGCCTCATTACGACTCGAGGATATAAAATTATGCGGGGGGTAAGTAATGCACCTCATAGTGGGATGCGCCCTAAAAAGGGGGTGGGTAGGTAGTCCTGAAACAGCCATTGTTATAGACCTACTCTGACCCCCTGTACCTTCCCTCCCCTCCTCACCCCAACCTGTGTGCCAGTAGTGCCAAGTTTCAAAACGATAACACTATAATCTAGTTCTTTACAACGCTTCATTAATTATTACACTTGTCATTCACTTGCAATCTACCTTGAGCTAGTCTAGTCAACGCCCAAAATTTTTCAAAAATTTTAATGTCTTTCGAAAAAGGTCACCTCGAATTCTGATTTGGTTCCCAATTTTTCATGTGGCTGGTTTTGACCGCGTGCGAATACATAGGCCTACACATTTTTTTATCTAGAAGGCTCAATTTATAGCCTACCCGAAACTTTAAAATTGGAAACTTTGTTTAGATCACAGGTCATTTTACGTTTTTCTACACCTTGACACTGGCTGGCAGGCCCCCCCAAAAATGGAGATTTTATTAGCGGGTTGTTGTACACAATGAGTGATTTGTCAAAAAAACCTGCACGGACGAAGGGCGATAATCAAAAGGGACAATCAATATCCGAAAGGTTTCTCTCATTTAGGTTACAGATCTATAATAGGATTGGACCCTTTTTCCTCTATGGGCTATATTAACATTTTGAGCTGCCCTCTGAACCCAAAGTTTTAGCTTTCACCCAGACCCATACCAGATTGAAGCCCATTATGTGGCCCAAATTTTAAGACTTACCCAACCCTAGCAAGCCAATTGAAATTTTGAGCTTGGTTGCTTTTTGTAAACAGACCCTACATTTTTCACTGGTCAATGCCAAACCCCTCCTCTTCCGCCTGAGCACACCCTTGACCTGGCAGTTCCAGCCCAGGACTAAATAGTGCCTGGTAAAATAAAGTAAAATGGACACAGATTCCCATGATATCAAAATTCCCCCCCTGGAGCCCTTATTACTGGAAGCAGGGCATGCCAAAAGAGGGAAAAGGGGAGATGAAATATACCCCCTAAGTTGTAGGACCACAAAGTGATAGGACCACAAAGTGAAAGTACAATTACAGGCCTGTAACCTTAAAAGAGGGTTTAGGGTAAGGCACATGGTCAGGGTTAGGGAAGGAAAAGCGTCTCCGAGACGACAATCCCTGGTAATTGTCAGAAATTTATCATAAAATTATGTTCTTTCTCTTTCCCCAGTCTGCCTGTATTCGAACCCGAAACGGTGCACCAGTGTAAGGAGGAGCCCATGTGCACAGTGTGACACACACACAAAAAGGTCACTAGTCTATAGAAGGCAGCAAAGAATGACCAAAAAAAAAAAACCAACACGCGACAATGGAGAGAAAGAGAAGAAAAATGAGTAAGACAGATGGAGATGTAGGAAGGAAGATAAGAAAGAGGAAATGGGACAGAATGGGGGAGGGAGAAAGAGAAATAGAACGGGGAGAACGGGAAGGATGGAAAGGTTAAGGAAGGCGAGGAAAGAAAGGGAGAGAGGGGAAAGGGATAGGGATAGCAAAGGAAAGAAAGGAAGAAAGAGTGACGGAGAAAAATGGAAAGGGAAAGAAAGAAAAAGAAACTGGAGAGATTAAGAAAAGGAGAAAAGCAGGAAAAGAAAGAAAGGTAAAGCAGGGAAGGAAAAAGAAAAGAAAAAGTGAGGGAGTAGAATAAGGGGGGGAAGAGAGGATGGAGGAAGAAAGGAAGGAAAGAAAGAGAGAATGAGGGAAGGATACAAGAGAGAGGGAGAGAAGGATGCATGTCAAGCCATGTTAGATGTATCAAGAGAAGGAAGCTGGAATTGTTGTGAAGAAATCACAGACACGAGTTGGAAGAAGATGTTTTCTACTGTCATATAATATATGCATCGCAGTCACAAGATCTATGTAGGCTTATATGTAGTACAAAGTGAACAGACGGATCTGTGCTATCTTAACTAGTAAGCATTGCCTAATGAACCACTTAGATCTACATCGGATCTACCCCTCTTTTGCCTTCAGGCATACCAAGCCTCATCAAGAGTGTCCACTAGATTAGATTGCTGTTCTTCCGAGCATATAAAACGCCATTGGGCCAAAGCGGAAGAGGGACTTTCCTCAGTAGTCAGCAAAAGATTTTACACTGAAACGTTTAATTACGCAAAGTTACAGTGATGTGATTTTTATAATCCCTGTCTACCTACTAGCCCTGGGTAAAAAACAATCGGATACCCGGACCCGAAACATCTCTTCATAATACGGATCCGACTTTGCTTTTGAAGAACCCGAGTTTTGTAATCGTTTACTCGCCAGGTGACGTGCTCAACTGTAGCATATCCCACGTGTTGTTTCATTCTCGGTCTGCAGGGTCGACAAGCAATACGATACTGTGTAACATTAGACGATACTGTGTAACATTAGACGATACTGTGTAACATTAGACGATACTATGTAACATTAGACGATACTGTGTAACATTAGACGATACTGTGTAACATTACACGATACTGTGTAACATTAGACATTTTGGGGATCGCTGGGCTGATGATCACACTCGAACTGACATCTCCACCCCCTCCCTTCCCAACCACCATTTTCGATGTTGAAAACCTCACTACAGACACATTTATTGTGAAATGCAGAGGACTCGATATATCCTATTGTCAAGCCAGCTTTGATCTACAATAGCCGGTTCAAGTGAGAAAGCTAAAAAAAACAAAACAAAAGAAAATAAAAAGCGTGGTACAGCGACAAGTTTCAATCGCAGTAAGAAATAACTACGGTACCGTACTTCGTGTACGGACAGTCGTCTTAAAATGACAGCCACGAGTTCTACACCAGACACAATCGTTTTCACAGAGTTCAAAACCACAGACGGCACAACCACGACATTCAAGCGTAATGCGAAGTTCCACCGAATTATTCATTTACTGTAAGGATAAAATCTAGGGGAAAATAAAACAGTAGACGACAACAATCACTTACCAAACAACGTCAACACACGGGTTCGACAGGAAGTAGGAAAATGTTTAAGTGATCGTTGCAGGAAGTAAGACAACCAGACCTGTGCACAGATCCGTTTACACTTACAGGAGAGCTGAGGCGTAGAGACACTTCACCAAATGCGTGTCAGTCATGTCTGTCAGGTTACAGGTGCACAGGGGCGTAGCGTGGGGGGTCGAAACTAGATAGGCAAAATTGCACAAAGGTTAAAGGTATCGTCGTACATTAACCTCGAAGTCACTCTACATTTACATTAAGTGGAGGCGGGTAGCATGTGCGAAAAATTTGCTTCACCATCTAAACCAGGGAAGCATTATAGCAACAGTGCAATATCATGGCAACAACAACAATAAGAACATCAATAATAATAATAACAAAATATTCAGCGATAACTGCAACAGTACAACTGTACTGACTCACTGTTTACTTTTCGTAGGTAAAATTGACAACTTCAGAACCTTCTGTTGTTTGTTCCTTCATGTGGGTAAAATGATTGAGGTTTGTATCTTTGAAAGGAAGTGCTAATGATAGTTCTTTGATAAACTTTGTTTCCAAAGCAAGGCACATTATAGGCCTACATGTATGTTTTGTTCGTGTCATAGCTGAGTGTATTCAGTCTTTCATCCGTTGCAAGCGCTCGCAACGGATGTTTTCAAAACGATTGGCCAGGTTTGCTAGAGGACTTCACTGAATCCGTCTTGTTATTCAGGCCTTATTCTAGCCACTAGACCTAGATCTATTTAGTCCATAAGGCACCGAAACAAGAAACCAAGCAGGCTTTAGGCAACACATACAACCCCATTCCAAGTCTACGAATGAAAACAGGGGAAGTCATACATCTCTTTCTTTATGGCCTTGTTTCTCTTCCATAGGCATATATTTAGATTTTTGCCTACAGGCATGGAAATTCTAGCAGTGCTCGCGGTGCCACTGGGGCTCAGTCTGGGTGGAAGTGGCGATTTTCGCGTAGATAACGAGCTGTCAGTGAGCTAAGCTACGTAGTCAAATTCCACAATGACTATTTAATTGGCTGACTAAACTGGACTGCGTTTGGGGCTCAGTCGGGGTGCGAGTGCCATTCTTGTAATTGATATTTCAAGTGACTTATGCAGCGTTTTTTTTTCTTTTTTGCCTTTGAANGGGGGGGGGGGGGGGGGGGGGGCTTAGTGTATTACCAGTTTGTGAATTCATAATAAGCTATGAGCGCTAGCTTTTCTTATTTCAGTACTTTTTGGTTATCTGTTTTTTAACAATTTTACGAGGCGTTATTTTTCCAAGTGGTAGTCAATGACTACGCTTCGCCCCTGAGTGCACAGCTTGGCTTTGGCCTACTGACTGCCCGACTTGTTATTATTATGTGGCCTACGCTGAGGCCCTAAAGGTAAAAAACTTCCGTGTTCGTAAAAAGCGTGTCTTTATTTCTTTAAAGTATTGAATACGAGACCTAGATTGAAATTTAACAAATAGATAGTGCATACAGGTTGAAAACAATATGTAGTAAAATACTCTTTTAAATACCCTATTTATGTTTTCTAACACTCCTGACGAATGAATTGTAAACGCAACGTTTTTGGAGAGAAAAAAGTACAATGAATGATCCCTCACATGTAACAGAAAATATGGCGGGAATCATGACGTCTCATTAGTTCTGGGCGATATCTTTTTTTTCTGTAATCTCAGATGCCGATTATTATAGATACTTACATGTGAGTAAATATTAGCGATTTGTTGTGGGCAACATCTTTTAAAAAAAATATCTTTATTTTTGCGAAAAAGGCGTGAAGAGAGAACAATAATGTGCTCTACTCTTTTCTTCCTCTCTCCTTATCACTTAGGTAGACTATTTTAAATTGCGTTACGAAATATACGTTGCCATACGTAGATTGTAAAATAGGCCTAATTAAAAAAAATCTACAATAATATCGGTGTTAACAATGATCGTGATCAATTGACACAATACTCTGTCAGTTATCGCTAAAGACCACCAATACCATTATATCAATCTTAATTGAGACACAAAGTTTATGAGATTCGATCTACACATGGGGCTTTAGAAAAGGAAGGAAGAAGTGATGTTCCTGTCTCTTCCGCGAGCGAAGTAAGTTATGATCTGTTTGGAAGTGTTTTTTTTTTTTATTTGGCAATCAATTAACTTTTCTCTCCCGTTCTTACTGGGCATGTAACCGATTACTCCACAGGTACTTGATTACTATGAAAATTGCAGTCGCATATACGTGCATTAAGTACTTTCATTCGATTACGCCCAGTAGGACATCGGATTTCCTACTTTCGATTTCACATTATAGCAAGTACCATACTGTCCACACGATGTCAAGGAACACAGCGTAACAAGTGGAAAACTCTCAACGCCTCTCAGCTGTTCGAACCATGAAGTTCCGAGGCAAAATCGTAGACATTGGATGCATTCAACATTTCACAAGTGAGGAAAACAACAAAAAATTGACTGTCCAGGTAGACTAGACGTCTAGACTCTAGAAGAGAATAGTCTGGCAAAATCCTGCCCGGATTCTTAAAACATGTGCTTATGTTTGGGTTAGGGGCAGTCACTGGATGTTGTCTAGACCTGCAGAGTAAGAGACCGAGTAACTTTCACAAGGATACTTTCTGATCCAACAGTTCAATCAGAGGAAGTAGTGGCCTTCTCTAACGACAGCACCGATTCAATGACTTGTATATGGGCTAAATGAACTGTATCATCGGTGTTGTCGTTAGAGATAGCCGAAGTAGTTATCAGCCCTAGCAAGAACTGTAGACTCAAACAATCTTTGAGCTGCAATGTTCTGTATAGCATTGACTGCAAATTCAGGTCGACATGCAGATCAAAAATAATTTTCCATTTTCAGGTACTTTTTCTATCTGAGAATGATCCCTAGTGATCTCCGAACCAGTATTGTGAAGCAAGCGCATTTCTTTGTTATCATGAGCGTCTATTCTGTGATGCGATACAGAGGACTTGAGTAAATGATTAAATGTGATTTGGCCCTTGTATCAAGAGTTATACCTCTTCTCCGAGCAGTAGGAGCTTGTGGGAAATGTAATGATGTCACTTAAGTTCCAGCAACTACAGACACTGCTATCAGATTATGTATTATAATAATCAGTTATTTAGCATTCAGTCAAGGTTCTGGTCATCCATCTTCAAAAGGGAAATTTTACCATGTAAGAAAGGGAAAGTATTCTGCATGTTTAGCACCTCAGCATGATTTGTTTGGCACATTAGCTGCTTATAATCCATCTGCAGAGTACTGGCTGAACAGCATGGCTGTGTGCCTAAAAAAATCGTATTTTATGTAAGTTTATGACCACCATATGTGCAGTGAATGTCAGAATTCAGACTATCTAATTTAACCATGTAGGTTGTCTAGAGCAGGCAGAGGTGTTTTATCATCTTTACACATGGAAGATTTTTAATTGAATGATAAAGTTTAGTCTGGTTTAGAGAACTCACAGTTCAGCTTTCCTTTTAATAATTTAATATTCTCATAATGATTGCCCCAAATGTTGCAGTTTGGGAAGTTGAAGAGAAAGAAAAACAGCAGTTGGAACACCATCCGCTTTATTTATGGCCACCCTGCACTCAATGAGTGTAAGAATTCAGGCTTTGCATAACGTAACCCTATAGTTTGTCAAGGGCAGGCAGAGACATTTTATCATTATGATAGACACTTGAAAGACTGTTTTCTTGGAATAACAGAGCATCCTACGATTTAACATGGTCTGTAAGACAATGCAACTTTCCTTTAATGCAAGCATATGATTCCACAAGTTAGGTAGACAATGTTAATGTGATGTTAATGACTAACACTGTGAGATCTATCAACAACATGCACAGGTTTTAAAGGAACGTGGTTTTATCAGGCATAGTTTCAGTCAGACCACTCTCAGGTATTATGTATTATATGGTCACCTGGGCATCCCAAGCCACAAGTCCAACTTTTATTAACTTCCACTTTCTACCTTTTCATTATCGGGATGATTAGGAGGTGTGGCTAATACACTGGTTTTTACTGACTGGTGCATCTTTTATTTTCTGAAGCAAGCTTGGGCGAACTCGTGACAAAAGCATGTTTACTGTGGAATCCAGATATATCTCGACTTTAGTGAGCCCATTGAAATTGGCTTGATTGGCTGGCTCTCAGGGGTTGTCACATACAGTGATTGACAATGGCAGTATCACGGATGCCACTCTTCCGAGAATTCTCGGAAATCCGAGAATGTTGGCGGCTCCGAGAATGCACGTTGAGAATCATGTTAATGAAGGAGCCTGTCTTAGCCTTCATGTTTATAATCAATTTCTGATATTGACGAAGAACATTATTTGAATGACTAATTAGAAGAATAAAACTTTGTGATGAGTTTTATTCAAACAGCCAAATCAGTTGCCTGATTCATGATAACTAGGGGTTGGCAAGTCAGCTTTCGATTTCTCTACTGTATAATAATGTAGTAAATTTATGCGTCTTCATATTTTAAAGCGATAGCTTTATTTCATTATTGTCTAAGATAGGTTTATTTAGAGATCAAACATGATTTGGCTCTTTGAAAGTAGAAGTTTCAGATTAGAGGCACCAAGTCCACATGATTTTCAGCGAAGCCGCAAAAGTTTCAGAGAATTTTAGTATTTACGAAAAGTGAGTGGCATCCCTGAGTACCGTCTACATTACATCATCCTCTCGGTCCACTGGTTGTTATAGAAGTCACTGTATACTGACTTTATACTGTTACCGTCTACATTACATCATCCTCTCGGTCCATTGGTTGCTGTAGTCTAGTGTTTTCACCTGTGACTGCACATTCACCCCTCAGATTCAAGATTGCCCGCAGAAATTCATTGAATGCTCCCTGATCCTCTCATTACTTCTCAAGTGCACGAAGTGCAAAGAAGGAGGGGGGGGGGTGGTGAAGCGAGAGAATGCCGCCCCCAACTGGCATGATCTGGAGAAAATTGTGTCATCTATCCCCAGATATTGTCAGCACACTCTCCAAGCTGGTTAAGACATGTGTGATGAGAATCACAGAGGACAAGATCTTTTTCATCCTCTGTGACAAGATTGGAGGCGGAGGAGCCCAGATCTGGTGTGAACTGCCACAGGTACAGCTCAGATTGGATTGTTTTTAAATGAAGAGCGTTTTTCCAAAGCTCACTAAATCCACTTTTGTTGAAAATTAAGTTGATGGTGTATTCAAAGATGCATTTCTGTGTTCATTCATTTAAAACCAAATTGACCTCAAAATCTGCACTCCTTAAATTTTATGTCATTTAACTATGAATAAAAATAAATCTTTGAAGAGCAGTTACCTTAGAGTTATTTCCCTTTATTTCAAAACTATTGACCACATAGAGTTTTGGAACGACGCTTTTTAATTGATCTTCTTCACTGTCAGATTTTTTTTTCTTTGTTTTATCTCTGTTGACCCTGCTGCCTCACTGTCACACTTTCCCCCCTTTCCCTGTTTCTTTGGTTTATATGTCTATCTCTCTGATACATTTTTTTTTCTTTTCCTAACTCTCTTGTTTTCCTCTTCCTCTTCAAAGTGATCTTAGGCTCTGAACATTTATAGCAGTGTGTGAACCTATGCTCAAACTTTCCTTTGTTTTGTCTGTGTAGCTTAAATATACAGTTCAAGTTTTTCTTTTCATATATTTGTGTAATCATCCTTTTTCATTTTCTTCATTTTCCAATTCAAATTGTTTGATTTTGTCCTTATCAGCTGCATCTGCCATGACACTTCCACTCTTTGCTTGCACGCAGGGAACAGAAATTTCATAAATTCTATTTGTGGTGCATGGTTGCCTTTTTATTTCTGGCATTTGCATGTGTCAAATTTATGAATTCCTGGAGATGTGATATTTTCAGATTCAGAGGATTTGATCCAGTGATAATATGCCCTGAAAATTGTACAGTGAACCATCAATACAGTAAGCAGCAGAAACACATTCGCTGGTGAACAGATCACCTTTTTGTCATTTTACTGTAGTAGTTTCTTGTGTAAGCACTGCAGATTTCCAGCCTTCAGTTGATATTAAACACAAGACTGGAATTTGTGGAATTTGCCCAGCTTCCAATGGTGCTGTAATTGTCAGATGCTGAAAGGTTTCCCTTCATTGCTTCCATAGTGAATAGGCTGAGAGAGACATACACTACAGTCTGCTGTAGGTTGAGGGAGACATACACTACAGTCTGCTGTAGGTTGAGGGAGACATACACTATAGTCTGCTTACAGTGAACAGCAGGGGACCAGTGAAGTGTTCATTTTAACCAGAATTCACACTAACCAATTTTCAGTGGAAATTCTTCACATAACACTGTAATATAACAATGTGGGGCATCTCTTTTAATAAAAGGGGAAAGGGGGGGGGGGAATGCATGTTATTGTGTGAGTAGCATGTCTCACAGTGCAAGACAAATTGACTAACTTATAAACACAACACAGCATTCCAAACCATTCACAGTGTGATGTGACTAGGTTTCATTATACTTGGGAGCCAAGGTGTTGTGAGCCTGGGATGAGTTTTATAATTAGGATATACACGTAGTAAATTTCACTACAGTTGATTCTGTCCATTGAATATAAAGCAGAAGTAGATCCAGACTTGGGCACAAGTTCACTTCAGCCAAAACTTCACATCAAGTAAGTTCACTTCTTGCTGACTCCACTGTATTCTTTCTCTTACTGGAAACTCCTGTCATCCAATGTGATTTGTCGACATGAGTTACATTTCATGATTTATGAACTTTGCAGTCTGTGAGATCAGTTATATTAAAGTTGTTGTACTTCTTTCCCTCAGAGCCATTTCTTTGATGAGTATTCCATGGAGGGCGTGTCACCAGAGGCCAATGAGATCTACTTAGAGCTCTCGCCTGACCTACTGCTGCGTTCACTAAAGACAGCACAGGCAGCAAAGTGGGTCAAGATTAAGCTGACTAAGAAACATGTGCCATGTCTGACCTTGGAGATTGATCTGGTCTGGAATAATGGAGATGCTTTGTCATTTTGTTTACTCTTTCTCATGTCTTTTTCTCTTCTCTCTTTCCACATGCATAGGCCTACCACAAAGTAATAACTAAATCCCTCCCTGTACAGAATTATGAGGACTTAAGAACACATATTAATGTTAACGGAAGTAACATTGATTCAAGACAGAAAATTCAGAAAAACCCCTGTAGGAACATGCAAAAGGTATCTAAGAGACATGGGTTAAATCTAGTATCATGTTTTGGGGCAGATAATAGTCACTCAAAAATCACTACCCTGAAGAAACAAAATGCACCATTCAGCATTTTGATGTACAATTTTGCATAGAAACTCCAATATACTTACAGCAGTGAGTTATGCGCCATGTTTTCTACATTATTTTCAACATCTGGACAAACAAAGGCTGTGTCACCCTTTAAACTCAATGTGAGTTACGACATATTATACATCAAATTGTGCGGCCCAACTTTCCGAATGCAGATCTATTAAGACTATTTAGATAAGACTGTGCTTACAGTATGTTTCCAAGGCATCTTGCCTAGTACATCTGAAGATTCTCTGCCGCTGAGTATTAGCCTACAACTTGGAGATGCAAATGAGGGTAGTGAGGCTGAATACATACCACTACATTGGATAAACTTAGTAGATCCTGAACTTACATTGTAATGTGAGCCAGGAAAAGGAGACACTAAAGACACACAAGTTTTTGATGCAAACATGTGAAACAAATAACACACAAACACTGAAGGTTTTCAGAAATGTTTATACAAGCTTCTGTAGTAAGTATGATGAGCAGGAAATGTGATGTTCGGCTTAAGATGCCTCTATGTATGGATTTTGTGTCAAAATATAAAAAAAATATCTCTAATGTACAGTGAAAATACAGGCAACTTGTCCCATGGACACTGAAGCACAAAAACATGTGATGTCATACATCTCATTAATACCAGTTCCCTAATACTGTACAGTAATAAAACCCATGTCTCCAAGGGGATCCTTCATGAAATATTCCTCGGTCCAATCTGGTATTACGATTTGTTCCTCAGCCAAGTGGCAGCTCTCTCCAGAGACTGGTTGTCCATGATATTCCCGTGACAGTTGTGGCAAGAAAACATTGGCCAGATTTCACGGAACCTGAGATGCCAAATTTTGATGTGAGTATTGATGAAATGTTTGAATAAAAAAGGCAGATCATCTGTTGCAGGGCAAATGATTCATTCAGTTTTACGTAGTCCATAATCCTAACTAAATTCAGAGAGTGGTTTGTATCTCTGACCAGAGGATGAGGTCCAACAGACATTGGCCAGGGTTCCTAGTGAGGAGGAAATATCAGGGAAGTCAGGGTGAACAAATTCCTCCTTACAAGAAAAATACTAGAGAGAGACCAAAATTTAGGACTTTGTTATGGACCCACAGGGAGTTCCTTTGGCGCAACTGAATTTGTAAGAAAAAAACCAAAAGAGAGAATGTCATAAGGCACAACTTAGTCCAAAAGATTCAGAAAGTGTTTCTTGGCGATAAAATAGATAGGTGAAGCATCAAACATAGTTTTGGTCAGTGTTCCTCAATTTAGTGCAGTATGATTGGTAAATACAGTGGAGACCACATAAACCGAGATCTTATAAATTGAGTTTCTTGTAAACCGAGGTAACTGTGAAGTGAGGTGTTTTTTTTCCTCTTTGTCTATATTAATTTTGAACCGATAAACAGAGTTTGCAGTGGGCTGATTTTCATAAATCAAGATAAAAAACTTCAAATTGCTCCTATTTACTGTACATATTTCACTTAGTTATTCCCGCAGATGCTCAAAGCCGGACTGAGAAAACAGCGCTCTCTGCTTTGTGGTAAGGGAGGTTGATGATGGGTGGGGGATGGGTGCGAGGTAGTATTCGGAGAAACAAGAGGGCTGGCTGGTGTAGTGTACGCTTACATTACAGCATGTCTGCCAGGCGTAGACTAGTACCAGGAATACTGTTATGCCATCAGTGAGATGGGCGAATTATCGATTGATGGCGTCGGTGCACAGGAGAGGGGTGAGGAGGTGGGGAGAGCAGAGCCAACGCGTAGCGCTCAGGACAATCGGCGCGTGTCGGCTTGTCTCTCTCTCTCTCTCTCTCTCTCTCTCTCTCTCTCTCTCTCTCTCTCTCACCCTCACACACACACACACACACACACAGAGAGAGAGAGAGAGAGACAGAGACGCATCAGTCAGTGTTCTGGCCGCGCTTCGAGGCAGTCGTATCTCCTCTCTTAGGCATTGCGCTGATCAGAACTGTTGATTTCATTCGTTCGCCTTTATTTCTATTACCATAGGATACTTTGGCGACATTGATGTTACCCAGTGGCCTCCCCTTACTTAAACTGAACACGTTTAAACCGAGGCCGTCATCATTTCCCAAGCACCTTGGTTTATGCGGTTTCCACTGTATTAGTAGGGGGCACAACCTGATTGGNAAGTGTTGTACAAGATTTGTTACTATGAAACCTTATGCGGAACACTGCATTCGCATTTTGAACCTCGGGGAAATTTTCCTGATTTTTTGCTCTTGGCCATTTACATCCCTGAGTGTATGCTTACATTACAGCATGCCTGTCGGGCGTAGACTAGTACCAAGAATACTGTTATGCCATTAGTGAGATGGGCGAATTATCGATCAATAGCGTCAGTGCACAGGAGAGGGGTGAGGAGGTGGGGAGAGCAGAACCAACACATAGCGCTTGGGACAATCAGTGCGAGTCGGCTTGTTACATACACACACACACAAACACTGACGCATCAGTCAGTGTTCTGGCCGCGCTTCGAGGCAGTCGTATCTCCACTCTTAGGCATTGCGCTGATCAGAACTGTTGATTTCATTCGTTCGCCTTTATTTCTATAACCATGGAATACTTTGGCGACATTGATGTTACCCATTAGTCTCCCCTTACTTAAACTGAACACGCTTAAACCGAGGCCGTCATCATTTCCCAAGCACCTCGGTTTATGCGGTTTCCACTGTATTAGTAGGAGGCATAACCTCATTGGTCTGTTTCAGGGCAGCACACATCCTAATAGATCTTGAACATGTTTAATACCAAATACCTAATATCAGACTAGCAATATTGTGAAAAGGTTTGCAAGTCCTAACTGTTTTGTATACATTTTGTTACAACTAGTACAAAGAGTGACTAGGACCAGTTCGAAAAATGTAGGGAAGGATGCGGCGTCTTGGTGCACAGGTGTGTTGGTGCACAGGCGTGTTGGTGCAATCAACTTATCTCACATACTAGCATTATTAGGAACTTAATATTTTACAGGATCACTCTTGATACCTGATCAGTTCTACTTGTGCACAAAAGAATCATAATAATGCATAATCTAACTGCTCAGAGCTAAAATAACGAATATTGTTAAAAGTAATTTTTTGAAAACTGCATTGTCAGGTTAAAATTTTTGAATAGAGCAAAAATCCAAGCCGAAGTACTCATTTGCAGTGAAAAGTGTGCGAGTTGTCTGGCTAACAGAGGTAAAGAAACAAAGAAGGTGTGCTTCGTTAATTTGCCAGAGATCAGTAAACACATGAGTAGGTATGGGGTGAATTGGTGCACAGCAGATGGGGCATGTTGGGGCAGTCCACCAACTTGCCCTGCAGCTGAACAGGCTTGTGCAGATTCCACCAGAAGTGGAATTCAATTGCAGTTCCGATCCTTGCTAAAATTTGGAATTAAATCCCAATTCCAATTGGAAATATAGAATTGAAATCCAGTTCCCAATTTCACCTTGATAGATAGAATTAATTCCGTTCCAATTCCAATTCCTGTGAACCTTTCAGGACTCAAGGAGGTAACTTGACATTATTACAAGTTAAAATATACAACTCTATAACAAACATGTCCACTGTCTTTAAATACATGACAACATTTTATTTGATGTTTATGACTGCAGTGTCTCTCAATACTTACATAGATCATAAATATATTTAAGGAAGCGGCTATGCATAATTTACAATTTACTGAAGTGGAATGAAGTGACAATTTTTAAATCAAAATGAAGAATACAATCCTATTACACCAGCTCTTTTAATATTTACTGCACGACATGGATGGCTTTAAACCTTACTAAAGATCATAAACAGACTCAAGAATTTATTTAAGAAGAAGGTGGCTGTGCAGTATTTACTATAGTAAAATAAACAGTGTTGTGCTCATTTCTCTAAAAGTGATATTCAGATCTAAAACCAGGACCATGTGCAAATTGATATTAAGATCCAACACCAATACCTTGAGGCAGACTAATTTTGAAATCCGATTCCCGGCATCTGAATTTTGAAAGAATTAAATACTAATATCACTCGAGAACGGAAAATTTTCCCGCGGACGCCAAAATCGGCATTGAATCACTGGTACTTTGGGGCTAGTTAGAGTACAAGATAAAGAGTATTAGAGAACAAGATTGCAAAACCTAGAATAGATAAAGTATTTTTATTTTTCTAAGCTAAATGCAGTGGGGAAAACATCCTCCTTATGCTTCATGCAAATTGATATGATGGAGTTTTAATACAAGCATTTCCATCACAGCATTTCACACACACCAGCCTCCTAATGTGACCCTTGGCAGTCACGACCTTGAGGCCAACTCGCAAGCCTGATCCCGAAATGCAAGCTAATGATCGCTAACAGACAGCTTTCTTTGAATGTGACGATACGCAGTCACTGAATCCTGAGATTTTATTTGTCCTTGCGTGCCCAAGACATCTTATGATGTCACGTAGGTCTGCCTAGGAAGGCGAGTCATATGTCAGGGACCAGGTAGGCTTCTCCCACAAATCAAGAATGGCGAGGTGCCCCAGTGTCTGTCCTTCGTTTTGTGCATGAATGCACCTGATCTTATCTACCTGTGGGTCTGTGGTCATTACTTGACGCCATCGATTCATTGCGTCTGGCCAGCAAAGTGACACTCTAAGGTCAACCGGGCTCGAATGCACCGAGTCTGGTCAAGCAAAGTGCAAAATCGGCTGATCAGTACACGTGGTCCTGAACAGCATGTTATATGGTCATCAAGATTGTGATGCCTAGATCGGAGGGTGGATCGGTAAGATTTGAAAATGGATTGAGATCCTAATTCCATTCCGAACTGAATTTTGGATTTGATCTTAATTCGAATTCCACAATAAAATATGGAATTGAATCCAATTCTGTTCTGGCAAAACCGGAATTGTCCGAGCCAGATTCTGTTTCCTGCACAAGTCTGCAGCTGAACCAATTCACCCCGCATGAGTTATGTTCTTGAGGCAGTTGGACCAATGATTTTAATCAAAGACGCATTAAAAAGTTGAAGCAAACTTACTTTGCACGAAAGTATTCTGCTGTAAGCTTACAATACCTACAAATGGAATTTTGTGCTGGGCCCTGATTAAAAACTTTCTGAAGTTGGTTTGAGTAGGGAAGGTTAGCCTTACCTTAGCAGATTTTGACGGTAACCTTATTATAAAAGATATTTTGTATAGATTTGTACTTTTGACATTTTTATTTCCAATATCTAGCTCCAGTGAACCAGCTCATAAGAACTGTTTAGGCTATGTAAGTGTGATGATAAAGAGTTATCATCCTTGTCGTCATCACAGATAAAAAAAAAATGAACATTTCAAGAAGCATTTTAAAATATTCAAGTATGCAATACCCATCTACAGTTGAGCATGGAAAACTCGAATATCTCTGGGATCGAAAAAAGTGTTCGAGATTTCCGTAATTTGGGATTCCCGTGACAGCAATATTTTCGTGGACTAGAGGGACTGGTAAGGGGAGATAACCACACGACACTAATCTGCTCTGATCTTAACATAATTAGAATTACCTCCCTTCTCTGTTTCTGATGTTTCTCATCAAATTATGACAAACAAACTGAAAATTTAATGAATAGAAGACGAAAATCACCTGATTTCGTCAGAGTAAATCGAACTTCGGTGCATAAGTGTAATCCTGATGTGTTCAACGTTATTCAAGGAAAAGAGAGAAATTAGAAGCGACACTATTGCCAGTCTGCTATTACCTATCGCCCCACCACGTCACTCTGTGCGCATCGCGTCATGTTCGACGCAATTTATTGTAGCATGTGTTGACCTAGTCCACCACCTGCCAGGTCGCTCTGCATGCTCAATCACCACACCACCCCCCTCCCGCTGATTCAATAGAGCCACACAAAGCATTGTCTTGATCCCTTGCCCATTACCATGGCACTCCCGCACACCTTTCCTTTATCACCAACACTGGGACGAGCAACGCCAGATAAAGAAAGGCTTTATCGGTCATTTCGCCGCTTTGAGATCGGGTAGATGATGATGAAATCGTTCGAGAAATGCGTGTTGAGAGTTCGAGAAAATCGTGTTAATAATACTAAGAAAATAGAGGCATTTAAAAGGGGCCGATAACAGCATTTGACATTTCCGTGAATTCGAGAATAGTGTGTCCGAGTTTTCTGTGCTCGACTGTATGTCTTTTCTTAAAATTTTATAGGAATATGGACACAAATAAATACAATTCTTCGAAAGTTACCGAGGTGCGCTTTGATCAGACGGGCCTTTTAAAGGCACTTTTCATTTCATTCAATGGTGTGTGGTGAAATTGGACACCTCAGACAGAACATTTTTTTCTCAAAGAAGTTAAGACTGCTGATGATAATCAGGCAGTCTGTGGACAAGAAAGCTGCCTTCTCACTTTTAAGACTTTAGAAAATTATTGAGCTCATCTTTAAATTGGACTCCTAAATGCTGCTGTTACCGGAAATCAGACAAGGAAAAAGATCATTGAAATAAAATCAACTTTATATCTTGTCTGAAAGTCCCTCGAGTTGACTTATTTTGACGAATTTAAATCAGTACCCAGATAGTGAAGGAATTTTGTGGTCTTAGGTAGCAGACCTACTAGTATTTAATGCTTTAAAATGTCATTTTTTATAACCACCGGTGACGAAACCTGTTTTTTTCTAAATTTTTTTATCAAATAATGATGATGGTGAACATGATGATGGCGATGCTGATGGTAACGATACTGACGATGACACTGATAGTGGTGGTGGTGGTGGTAGTGGTAATAATATGAATTTTGTTTACAGTTTTTGAAGGGTTTGAGGTAGAATTCTTTCTTTATCGACAACGATAAGGACAATGATGATGAGGAGGAGGAAGAGGGGGTGGTGGAAGAGGGAAAGGAACAGCTAGCAGTCTGTGATAAGATATAATAAAATTCTCAAATTACTGGTCAAATCTGGAGTCTGTTCAGCCATAATCAAAAGAAGGCTTTTAGTGTCTGCCAGACCCTAGATATGGATAGAAAGAGCAGAAACGTATATGCACTTATGAACACATGGGGCACATTTAAAACTTTGAACCTGTGGAAAGAGAAGCAATGAATGTAATAGAATAATTCCTGGAATTTCAATGACAAATATTCAGAAATAAAGTAATTAGAAACTTTTTCTAAATAGTTGCTGGATCCTACAGATCTGTCCCTCCAGAAAATTGTGGTTGCAAATTATCACAAATTTCCACATTTTTAAGGCCTTGTTGCGATTTTGCAAATTTCTGCAAATTTAGGCATTTTCTATAAATCTGGTGCAAAATTTGCTGATTTTGGCCAAACAGTGCAATTTTTCTGTCATATGTCACAATACTGCGTGAACAGGAACAAAGAAAATGTGTTCCATTTTATATTTTTACAACATTACAGTTGTAAACAACAACATTACAGTTGTAAACAATGCGATAAGATAGTAAATATAATGAAATTATGAAGCTATTTTCGTGCAACGTTTATCACTTTTTACATGCAAATTTTGCAATTCTTGGTGCAAATTTTGGGGGTTTAAAGTGCAATTTTCCGCAGGGACAGACAAACCCACATTGTAGAGATCAAACAACTGTAGCCTGATCCTGGCCACACCCGATTTTGGCTGGCATGCTATGAACCAAACTTAGGCTGATGACGAAGATTTTTCCTCATCATGGATAATCTGAAGTATTCTTATTCTGAGATGGTTCAGTGGATCCGATGATTTTCATATGAAGTGCATTAGAATGTATTTATATGCAGCATATAAAACCTGACGGGTTAATTGGAGTAATTCTCCTTTCTCTCTTTCTAGGTCAGCATCACTATGCCTCAGCTGAAACTGTTGAAAAATGTCGTGGACAAGATGAAAAACTTGAGCAATTACCTGGTGAGTTTTACATATCAAACCTGCACATTTTTAATTTGAGTGCAGTAACTTTTCTGCTTAACTCTTTCTATACCACATGCCATATGGGGTAATGACCACTATAATACTTGGTCTGTACGAAAAAAATGTACACTAGGCCATTTCAAGAGTGAATGCAATGCCCAAAGATGACAAAAGGGTATGATGTTTATATCACTTTGAAGGCAAAAGTCATGAGCACACGAATATAAAACCCATACGAATACGAAACAATTTGTAAGGCCAAAAAAATGGTCAAAATGGCGGCGACTCGCCCACCGATATATCGGTGTATGGTATAGAAAGAGTTAAAGGTGGACATGCACATCGAAAATAATTTTCCATTTTCCAGTACATTTTGTCTCTGAAAATAACCTATGATGATCACTGAGTCAAATTCTCAAAGAACGAGTATCATTCTGTTACCATGTGCGTGTGTAATATGACGCAATATGGAGAACTAGAATGACTGCGATTGGCCCTTGTTATTCCTCTTCCCTGAACAGCGCTGCTTGAGGTAAAATGATGATGTCACCTTAGTTTTAGCAGCTACAGACACAGATATATATGATAGTGAATTAGACCTGAGGCTTGTGAATGCGATAAATGTATAACTCATTTCATAAATCTGATATCAAACAAACACTCATTACAGATTTATACCCGGTATACAAAAAGTAAAATTCATAAAATTTCGAGTTATGGTCTTTGCACAGGCACCCCTTGAAATTTGTTTGTGAAGAATGTCTGAAAAAGAGGAAAACAAGAAGGGTAACGATAACTATGGGGCTGGAGCAGCCAACCTCAAGAAAATTACAACCCCAAGTCCTAGGATGACAAGTGAAAGGACCTCATGATATTGAAGGAAGATTCACAAGTGTTTAACATAGAAAGCTGTGCAGCTCTGTGAACTTTTGATATGGTCAGCTGTTATTATTACTGTGTCTCTTTTTGTCTATGCAGACGGTCTGAACAATCTCTGGTCTAGCATTCTTCAGAATGATGGCAAGAATTATGATTTACTGTCCTCCTTTGTTCCTGCAGTGCCGTGCATGACTGATTCTACCAATGTTTGATAGGCATGACCTGTTGCAGTCTTTGTGTGAGAGAGGAATTCTCGTCTTGTTGAGCTGTTTCTTCTCATTCTGCTTTCTGTATTGTCTCTTGATCTCATTTGCAGTCTTCAACTCTTCTTCAAATTGTATTTAATCTTTTGGTAAGTGCACCTGATCAATCAGTCTTTAGCAGTGTTTTCCCATGTCTCAGGGTTGATCTTGAACTTTTTCATGTTGGATTTGCAAACATCCGTGAATCACAGACATGGTCTTCCTCTCAGGCGGGGAGCATTATTCATTTGACCGTAGAGCAGTTACTTTGGGATGTGAGTGTCATCCAAATGCCTCACAAGACCAAGCCACTGAAATGATTTCTCGCTGATGATTCTCATCATGCTTGGCACTTGTGTCCTTTCCAATAGATCTGTGTTAGTCTTTTTGTCTTGTAATTTGTCCTGAGTATTCTTCTAAGGAATCACAGATGAAAAGTATTTGGTTTGTGCTGATAGACCATGTAAGATGTCCATGTTCCAGCTCCATAGAGTAAGGGGCTCACCATGCATGTTTCATAGACCAACTGTTTTGATTTGATGATAAGATACTTGTTCCACACTTTTTTTGTCAACTTGTCAAAGGTGGAAGCTGCTTTACCAATTCTGATGTTGACTTCGTCCTCCAGAGAGAGTGATGATGTTACTGTTAAATGTCTTGTTCTGTTACTGTTACTGTAACTTTTATATGGCCAAAAGCATTTCATAATTATCAGATTCTGCCACTTATTCAGCTCAGCAGACAATGGGTCATCTCAAAGATTGTTCATCGGATAATTACTATATATTCACCTTACGTGTTTTTCTAGAGAACGACAACTGCAGGAGGGAAGGTGTGAACTATAGTAAAGACTTTCAGTCATGGCTTGTGCTCAGTTTTAACAAACCACTTCCTGGTATGACCACACCTGTGATTCTGCACTGAATAGATTTTGCCTCCAGTGCCAAGAAGTAGAAGATGAATACCACTGTTTGGTGATGTGTCTGAAATTCTGTAAATTAATTAAAAAATATTTACCTGCTAGTCTTTTGGTAAAAGCAAATGTGGCAAAATTTGTGAATTTACTAAAGAATGGAAGTTGTCATGACTAGAATAAGTTGGAAATTTTAGCTTGTTTTATGATAAAAGAATACAACAAAGAGCTTTGAGCAAGGTAACGGTCATTCTCTGGTCAAGTAGGAATCTTGAAGTTGGCTTTAGAAATACGGAGAAAATTAGAAACTGTTGTAAGGATGAGCAAGAGTGAGAAAGACACAGCATGAATGAGTGTGGGAGAAAGAGGAGGGTAAGATATTATTGGCTAGTTATGAGCTGAAATGTACCTGCCATAGCTAAAGTAGACAATGATTTTTTTGTTTTCTTAAGTTTCTCCCACTCCTTTTTTATAAAGTAGTTTTTTTTTGTTTGTTCTTTTTGCTCGGGCAATGTACTTATTGTGTGTTTTTCTTGGAGATGTTATTTTGTAATGAATGTGTCTGTGCAAGTATGAATTTTTTTGTTTGGCTAATGCCTAATAAAGATTTTGAACTTGAACTACAAGTAGTTGAATGTGGATCATAGTGACTGGCAGCGTCACACCCAGAATGTTGTTACAATAAAATCCTGCCAACACAAAATTAAAGGAACTGGCCAAATCTTAACAAGTTTTGCATTATCCATTAACAGTATAAATATAAAGGTTTCTTTCATTCTAGTCACAAGCACAGAGTTCAGCATATTGTGTTTTTGAGCCGTGTGTTGTCGGGGATCGCCATATGTGGTCATCACCTTTGATTTAATATTTCACAAAATCTCAGTGCACGTGACTAACAATGAACAAGGAGAGAGAAAATTGCAACAGCAGCGGTTTGGTTATTCCTCCCTGACACATTTTCCTCTCATGGCGGCTCAACAGATTTCATGTTATCGACGGTTCCCTGAAACTTGTTATGGGGTTAGTGGAAGTATTGATGTAAAGAGGACCTTAGGACGGGGATTTTGTTTTCATTTGGGTTAACTGAAATGTCGAGTGAAGCACTGTTGTGTTAAGTAAAATCCGCTGTGTTTCTTCTCCCCAGGAGTTGTCTGCTAACACTAGCGGAGAAATGAAGTTATCCGTGGAGACTGACATGGTGGCAGTAAGCACACACTTCCAAAATCTCCTCAATCCAACATGGAGTGAGTCATACAGCTCTATCCTTCCCTTTCCCTGTTCTTCCTTTCTCTTTCCCTATGTTTCTATTTTTTGTTCTTCTTTCTCTTGCTTTTCTGCCTTCTGTCTATCTTTTTCTTTCTCTCATTGCTCTCCCTTTCCCCTCTTTCTCTGTAAGCTCCGCATTTTGAACACTGTTGAACGTTCATCTCATTATCACTATTTCTCTGTGCTGTTTGTGCAAGAGCAAGTAACTCAGATTCGTTTCTTAGGGAGTTACTAAACTCTCTAGTCTCCCTTGTCCATCCACACAGCCAACTGTGATCTGCTTAAAAAATACCCAATGAAATTGTGTCTGAGAGAAGAAGAATTCTAAATTAGAGATGCTTGCCATGGTCACAGACCCTTGTTTGTTTCTGCTTGTTGTTATAAAAATATCTTATTAATCCTTTGAGTGTGAGGGCTATTTGATTTAGAGTGATAAATGATTTCCATCCCTTTTGCAGGTTGTTGACTGCTCTTGACTGTAAAATGCATGACTCATCTTTCTTATCAGTAGAAGGAGAATGAAGACGTTTCATGTTTGTTTCCTTCCTTTCTTGCAAAAAATGAGCCATCAAGGTAATGAAGGCAAGTTATCTGATCTGCCTTCTATGATGGATCAAAAATCCCATGAATATTACCCGTTTTTGTTTGTTTTGAGTACAAGGACTCTGCCTAGTGTCTCTGTGAAAGGTTGTGATTTCTCATGACACAGGAGGTACTCTAGTGCAAACAGTGTAACATTGAGGAAGGGGAGCTAACAAAGTCAAGTGAAACCACCACTGTGGTGTCCCATAATTTTGCAGAAAGAGGGGACTGTAGCCTCATTGCATTACGTTCTTGACTTGGGTTGGGGGATCAGCATCAATGCACATTGGGTAACCCCATGTATATTTTTGTCCACTCCAATGAATAACACAGCACGTGATGGCTGATTGTTCCCATCAGTTGTTGATTCCATACTCCCCTGCCTTTCCCTGCCATCAACTTTGTCTGCCTGATCCCGTTTTGATGTTCCAGAGTTTCAATCAAGTTGTTTCTCATTCATCAAGTTTCTATCATTCTGTATAAAATCAAAAAACATACTGAAATATTGAGAAAATATCCACACTCTCACTTGTGTATTTACACCTTCTCAACATTTCAGGTAGTGCTCAAAGGGTTAAGAGGAATCATTTGAAAATGTTCATGTGGGCTCAGAGAAAAAGTGCAATTCAAATATACAAAGCTGAGATGATATAAACATAGGTGTATTTCTCTTTTCACAAATATGCCAGTCGGTCATTCAGAATTTCACGGTGTATCTGTAATGACTATCCTGTTTCCATTGTGATCTTTCTCCAGGCCGTGATGATGGGAGTGGGTCCAACTCCCAGTCTGCCTCTCAGTCCCGAGACCCCAACGAGTTTGCCACTGCTAGGATTGACATTCGTAAATTTGCCCAGTTCCTTAACAGCCAGCAGGTCAACCCTAATAGAGTTGTATGCAGTAAGTCTTTCCATAAGGATAGCCC
>JAWQUT010000555.1:96921-124091 GCA_033807755.1 Ellobium chinense | reverse complement strand
AAAAAAAAATGAAAAAAAAAAGAAATCTTTGTGACTGGCTGATCTTCTTAGAAGAGATGAAGGAATATCAGTATGTTGAGGAATTTAAACTGGTTTGATTGGAACAGAAGAGCAGACTAAAACCAATACAGCACTAACTGGAGATAAAAACATAACTTCATGTATGATTGTATGGCAATGTTTACAAACTTAAAGCCAGAACTTGTTTTTAGTGTGATGCATTGCTCGTGGTCTATATGTTCAGGTCACTTAGATGTAAGTTTGGGGCATGCAACCCTTCTCGAACAGTGCTTTCAAGAATCTGAACCATACATCTACTGATTTATTGCTGAGATTCTTTTCATGCATGTAAATCTCAGTCATACACACATGATGATGAGCTTTCACACAGTTCATAAAGTTTTATTCGCCAGCGATGAGGCTTGGCCTTTATGTCGACTGCATAGTGCAGATGTCCTGGCCACAGATTGCTTTATCACTGGATTTTTCTTTTTTTTGCAAACATGTAAAGACTTATGAAAGTGATCCCCAGATGTTGATAGAAGAAAACTTTTATCTCATGTAATGGATTGAGGTTAAGGACAGTAGGTAGAAAGCATTCCAGTGGACTCCATAAGAAGTGAACTCGCTTAACATCAATTTTCAGTTGAAGTGACCTTGTGCTGAGGTCTTCATATATTTCTTCTTCATTTTATTGAGTTGAAATGAACTGCTGAATCCAGATTTTTGCTTTAAGTCAGCTTTGAATCTGAGCATTGTTTTGGTGTGATTTATTACCAAAAATACCATAATCATGAAAACCATTCTTTATTCACACTATCTTTGCTCCTGAGTACAAGGAAGCCCAATATTGTGTTTTGTGACTGGTTTGGAAAGGGAGGAGGGGTGGGGGGTGCAGAGTTTGTCTATTTGTCTCATGCATCACTAGCTTTACAAACAGCCATTTTCCTTTACATAGGAGAATTCCTGGCGCAGACAGAATTTATAAATGCCACGCTCAGGCCTAGGTTTTGTTTTCATTTTGGCCTGTGTGGGGCCTGCACAGTCCATGTACACACCATCGATAAGCCATGCGAAGGCAGACCTCAGGGCAAACCTGTGTTGTGTACAGCACCTATGAGAACTTTTTAAAGGACATGTCAAAGGATTCTGAAGAAAAATTAAAGCTCTGGACAGCATCACCTACTTTCATTAACATAGAGGAGACTTTGAATGTACTGTAGTTTAGCTGCAGATTGATGCTGATGAGAAACCTCCATGAAGTTAGTACTTAGTAGTCTTCATAGTAGTGTACCAAGCCTGGTGTCTTCAAGCCTGGTGTCTTGATAGATCATGTGTTGTTATTGACATTGACATAGTTTACCTTTTTTTCATTAAAGACAAACTCCAGACAGGTAATTAATATTTTAAAGACCCGATGGCCAAAATATAACACTGAAGGGCTTGTTACGGTCATACAGTCATCTGAACATACAGTGGAGCACGGATAATGGGTAAGGACCGACAAAAGTGAACTTGTTAACAGGAATATGTATTCATCACAAACATACACCAATGTGACTAAACAGGGCTGGGGAATGACTGGCTTGGTTTGATGAGTAAAACTGTTTAAGTGAAAGCATTATGTACCGTACTCCGGTCACTGCGAATCTGAAGGTTGTGCATGCCACTATACTTACAGACTACACATGTAGGACTGGCTGGTTGGTGCAGTAATGAAATGTCCGTATGTACCAACCATGTGTAGTCTACATTAAGATCTTCAAGAGGCTAATGGAATGAATAAACCATACTTATTAAGCATTTGTATGAATTAGGGAGTGCGCATTAGCCAAAAAAAATAAGACATGAAGAGAAAAAAATTTAGGACCCAAATACTGTCTTATATCTATGTTATATAATACAAAGCATGTCCGTATAAAGTGTGCTCCACTGTATTCAAGGACCTTCCATGAGCTGCATGGACCCGGCATGAATTCCCTCTCAGTCTCAGTACAGAAGGCAGCAGATCAGAAATAATACCCAGCAACTTTGTAAAGGTAAATGTATTTTGTTCCAGAAAACAACACAGTGAACATACACTAGTGAGAGACACATTGATCAAGGACTGCAATCCATTGAAATTGGAAGAACACTGAAACATTTCAAGAGTGTTGAAGTATAACATATTTCACAAACTGGGTGAAATGCAAATACAATACAATACTGGGATCTTTTTCTTAAGATTTTTTTTTATCTAATTCTGGTGACAACTGAAATTTCAACTTTGTACAGTACATAAGTCTTGGTAAATGTCATTCGTTCAGCCATGAAAGAAACTTGAAACACTTTAACAGGGCCTTGCAGAGTGGAGAAAAAAAAAACGTTTAGATGGAGCCTTATTATTAAACATGTAGCTATTCTGCCACGGTATGGAAGCCATCACTAACTTGTCCCTGTGGAAAATTGCATTTCAAACACCCAAAATTTCCACCAAGAATTGCAAAATTTGCATGCAAAAAGTGGTAAAAATTGCACAAAAATCAGCAAATAAAGCTTCATAATTTCATTATATTTACCATCATATCCCATTGTTTACAACTATAATGTTGCAAAAATATAAAATGGAACACATTTTCTTTGTTCCTGTTCACGCAGTACTGCGACATTGACAGAAAAATTGCACTGTTTGGCCAAAATCTGCAAAATTTGCACCCCATTTGCAGAAAATATCTAAATTTGCAAAACTGCAACATGGCTTCAAAAATGAGGAAATTTGCAATAATTTGCAACCGCAGTTTTCTGGAGGGACGGACTAACATCCCCAATTCCCTTTCCNCCAAAAGGTCCCCCTGTTTTAATTGCTTTATAACAAGTCCAAATCCAAACTGTTACTTTCAACAAGATAGAAACAGCAGTACAGTGACACATTTCTCAATTTGTTTTTTAATAGTGTAAGCATGGTTTCAACGATTATTTGCCCGAAGGAATGAAAAATATAACGCAAGAACAGCAGCTAGAGAAGAGAACGGGTTCAAGTGATCTAAGATCCAGAGACTAACATGTCCCCCCAGAAAATTGCGATCGCAAATTATCACAAATTTCCACATTTTTGAGGCCTGGTTGCAGTTTTGCCAATTTCCGCAAATTTAGACATTTTCTGCAAATTTTGCTGATTTTGGCCAAACAGTGCACTTTTTCTGCCAGTGTCGCAATACTTTGTGAACAGGAACAAAGAAAATGTGTTCCATTCCAACATTTTTGCAACATTCTAGTAGTAAACAATCCGACATGGTGATAAATATTACGAAGTTACAAAGCTATTTTTGCAAATTATGTGAAATTTTTACTTTTTTGCATGCAAATTTTGCATTACTTGGTGCAAATTTTGAAAGTTTGAATGCAGGGACAGACTAACTACACCAACACAAGTGCTTCCCTACTTTATTATAAAAATGTGGTCTAAAGGGAGATAACTACTTCCCTTGTTGAAAAGCTCTGATTCTTGAAAATGAAACATGAAATCATAACCTCGATGCAATAACTCTGCATATTACATGTACTACACAGCAAGAAGACGCAGATACAAGGCTATTGTGCCAAGGTGACAAAAGAGGCGACAGTAATTAATTAGTACATGTATACATTTACATATAGTCTATTGGATTTTCATTACTGTGTAAGAAACTACAAGAAATGAACGGCTACAAACCACTGTTCAGTCACTGTGACAGTCCAAGTGACAGAGAACAAGAAATAATGAACATGGGCTTCTTTCTTACAATACACAGAGTAAACCTCTTGTTAACATGAAATTAAAGGGACTGGCCAAAGCATCATGAGTTAAACAAAGTTTTGTGTTACAGTATAATATAGTACTGTATAATATAACAAGAAATGCCTGAAGAAATGTTAGATGGAATTGCCTCCAGGTGATGGCTTCAACAGTCGTGACTGGTCATAGTGTTCTGTGTTGTCTGGGATTGATGTGTTTGCCTGACGCAATACTCACAATGTGCCCAACCTAAATCCCATGCATCAGACCACCAATGGAGTAGGGGAGGGAAAACTGTTGGGACATCATGTTATAAAAGGTTCCCTGAAACTTATGACGTTTATCGTAAAATTTTACC
This sequence comes from Ellobium chinense, assembly GCA_033807755.1. Taxonomy (NCBI): domain Eukaryota; kingdom Metazoa; phylum Mollusca; class Gastropoda; order Ellobiida; family Ellobiidae; genus Ellobium; species Ellobium chinense. The sequence continues at coordinate 119,979 of JAWQUT010000555.1, read as the reverse complement.
AAGGAAAAAAAAAAAAAGGATCTTATGATGGGGATTTTCTTTTCTGTCAGATTAACTGAGATTTCAGGTGAAGCGCTGTCATGTTGCATGAGTTCTACTATATGTACATATAAAAAATAGATTAAAGCAATTTAATTCTTTCTGCACAAAACACACTGACAACACAGAGAAAGTCTTAAATGAACAAGGGTGGCAGTATGAGTTGAAAACTTTGGATATCAGCATAAGGCATCTCCAATAAGGTGTTACAGCTGCCTTCCTGTAATATGATACAATAGCACATCAGACACAAAAAATACTGTCACAAAGTTTGATCCACCTCAGTGATAATACAGTGAAACTCGGATATAACGAGGTCGTCGGGACCGACCGTCGGTGCTCGTTAGAGCCGATGGCTTGTTACATGCATGGTCCACTGAAAATCATGTAAAAACTGTCAGTAGTGTCAGGGAGGCCCATATACTAGATCTAACATGGCTAGACTGCTCGCTGCGGGTAGAGCGGAAGCGCCTTGTCTACCCAGGAGTAAAACTGGTCCCGATATCGGAACATCTTTACTTCTGGCTTGCTTGAACCAGATAAGCAGCGCCTTATCTACATCATCATGCGCCGATGGTCGCTGTCTCTTGAGATTCAGGCTGCCCTTCTCAACTGCAGCTCTGATTTTGTCGCTGTCCTTTAAAACTGTTGAAAGTGTGCTTGTTGCGATGCCGTTTTTGCGACAAATTTCTGCCTTGCTCTTCTGCTTTCTCTCGACTTCTTCGATTATTTTCAGTTTTGTTTCGAAGGACAGACATTTTCTCTTCCTCGATTCCATCATTGACAGGTGTAAACAAAGCAATGCAAATGTTGAGAGTCGAGAAACGAATGACTGACCGATCGTAATCACCGTTTCTGCGATTATGATTGAAATCAAAATTGCCTAGCGCAGTGATTGGTCTAAACAACAGGCTTGGCCAATCATTAGCCGAGCATATCAATCCCATCTTCCTCCCGTCGCATGGTCACATCTCCACCGCATCCTTCCCTACCCCGCTTCTTAGCTTACTGCGCAACTAGTTTGTACCGGTAGGCCTAATCCTACCCGTAAATTACATCGAGACAGCAAGACTTGCCTATTGTTGGCAATTGTTACGTAGCCTAAACGTTCGAGTTCCTCGCCGTTGAAAGTTTTATTGCAGACGAAAGGGTTGCGAGGGCTTAATTGCTGGTCGCTTACCTCGTTAGGGCCGAGTTTAGCGGATTTTGTTCTCGTTATATGAAAGGCAAGTTTACTATTACAAAGAAGGAAAAAAAACGGGGATTTTCATTTTGCTCGGTACATGCGAGATCTCGTTTTATCCGGCGCTCGTTATGTTTGAGGTTCACTGTATTTACATCACCTGCAATGCCAGCACCACAAATCACTTTTACCTCTTTGCTATGTATGATGTGTACATTCTAATCCATTGGTCCAAACACTGCTTGGATTTACAGGTACGTCCTGCAAGTAACATTCTGTTGTTATCTGAGGTAACCCTAAGTCCTAAGCGAACTATTTCTACATACAGAGGGGCATTATCGCTGTATTTGTGCCTAGGCTAACCCTAACTCAAAGAAACCTGTGTACAGGCTCATTAGCTCGTAGCAATTCTGTATCACTAACACTTGCAAAACATGCTGTGGTGAAGGGGTGAGCAAGAACGTAGCTGCTGTTGGAGAATCTGGTGGAGCCACCATGTTCAGACTGGTATATAATACATGCTGAATACAGATCATCAGGAGACCAATAATATGAAATGCATCATTTCCAAGATCTTGACAAGTAACAATAGCTGGTTGCGAGACATTCATTAAACTCTCCACTCACATACTCGGCCTCGTGTTCGACATGCCAACAGTCGGAATCCTTTATCGATTCTTCATTGATCAGCTGCTTCAGACTTCTGATTTCTCATTTACCAATCACCATGTTTGAAAATGGTCAATTTGTTCCTGGAAAAAAAAAATTGAAAAACCAGGATATCCAAACATGTCACAAGCAGATTTCTTACCAACAGGATTGTCACAAACCTGGAAAATCCGTAGAGAACTGTCAATACTGTTCCCCGTTTAGAATACCTAACCTCTGATAAAGTGACCAATTCTTGTGGAAAAGTCATGGAAAATATCTAAATTTGGATTGAAAGTTCATACTTTTGTCGCGAGCACTCTCCTGTGCTTCGATCTAAGTGAAAATAGTCAAATGACTAAATTAATTTCATGCAACAAGAAGTTGTTGTGGGATCTTGTAACTGAATTATTGTCATGAATATTGGACTACTGGACATATCATGGCTTTATATATATATATAAGTCATGGAAAATTTGAAGGGTTTCATGGCAAAACGCGTTATCCACCAATATGAATATTTAGCTTATTCTACATACTTCATGTAACAGTAGAAGTATTTAGTATACATGTGTATTTCTATTCCAAAGAAGGACATTTGATCTATATTATTTAAGACTTAAATTTCGCCCTTCACATAAAAATATGCTTTGAATCTGGTCTGTTTTGCCACAACCCCCGAATGGTGTATAATGCGTTTTGCTATGAAGCCCTTCATTTGTTGTTAACATTCAGTGGCAACTCTATCAAGCTGGTAAATTCTAAAAGATGTTTTTTCTTCTAATTAGCAAGCGAGTCATTTGGGTCCGCTCACATCTGAGCCTGCAAGCAAGTGCCACTCCCTCTCTCTTCTTTCCTAACCATCCCCTCTCCCCCAACCGCCCTCTTCCATATATCCAGATGTATCTCCAGTCTGTTCAGTGTAAAGTATGAAGGAACTCGTTTAGCACAACCATTCATAAAACCACTCAAATCTGCATTCCTTTTTGCTGGGTTCCTTTGGTGCAGGGTGGCTGAATAGGTGTGGCGGTGAACTCAAGATCTACCGGCCGTGGGTTCGATTCCTGAGCACGGTCGTGTTGTAAGTGCCCTGGGAGAGGGTGTATGATGTTTTGTGTTGTCTATAGTGCTTTTATAAGGAACCAAACATTTAGGACTACTGACTAAGAGTGTGCTGAGCAGTGTTAAGAAAAGGTTGTGTTAAAAGAGTTCCACTGTGCACAAATGGACGTTTCAATTTTATCATGACACAAACACATTTATTTACAGACACTGAGTCATGGTTGAAACAACATCCAGTCCGCTCCGCTTAACTGCTACCCAGATAATGATAACCTCTGTTTGATCATAACATTTTCCACATAATAAAGATCTCAAACTTTCTTTATGAAAATCACTGCATAATCACAACTCTTTTTTCAATTGCAACATCATCTGAGTTCTACAGAAGTTGGAATTATGTTGGATGAATGTGCATTTCTGAACTACTGCACCCAAGTGATGACTTGTATAATTCTGAGTGAATGTATCACATTCTTTGAATTTAAACTTTGCTATTGCCAGCTGCTTATTGAAGTTCTCAAAGATTGGAGCTCCAAACTTCAGTTCTGTCATACAATACATCTATCACAGTCACATGGAGGCCATAACCTGTGTACTAAGTACTGACTTGAGAGTGTAGGCAAGTTGGACAACTCATAAGCCTCACTGGGATGGCAGTACCCAAATTTTTCGGAAAACCAAAAGCCAGGATTTGGAAAATCAGCCATTTTGAAAAGAAACCAAAGTACAGTTGAACCTGGATATTAGACTTAGACACTTATCTGGTGGTCTTTCCATATGACTGGCCAGGTTGTTTCATGTCAGATTTGAACTTGGCTGGTCCTACTGGCCAGGCTGTTCATGTCAGATTTGAACTTGGCTGGTCCTACTGGCCAGGCTGTTTCATGTCAGATTTGAACTCAGCTGGTCCTACTGGCCAGGCTGTTTCATGTCAGATTTGAACTTAGCTGGTCCTACACAAAGCCTGATAATATCTTGTTACTAAGCATGAATTTCACTACAGATTCATTAATATCTTGTTACAAAGCATGAATTTCATTACAGATTCATTATTATTCTAAATTCTATCATTTTATGATTCAGGCGAACCTCAAGATTAAGTGTACCTCAGTGATATTAGTAATAAGTATACTTTTTTAGTTTCCAAGCAACAATGTAAACTTTGATATCAAGATTCTGTAGAATAGATGAGAAAGCAATTTCTACACTGAACAAAAGCTCTTACTTAAGCAGACCCTGGTTTCCGAAAGTTTTGCCATTGGCTACTGCCATCCGTGGCTTTGGTCTCTCCTCCTGGTCTTCATTCCTTGGTAAGGTGACACTGACATGACCCTCCTAATTTAATACAACAAATTTCCATAGAAGGACAGAAATATTAGACATACAATACACATACATATGCAATACTGCTCAGTAACATGCGTTAATTCATCGTTGCATCATTGAACGTGAGATGAAGTTATGCGTAATTCAAAGACAAAGCCATCACGGTGAAAGTATATATACATCAAAGATCTGATATAGCTATGCTGGATTCACTGGCATTGTACCAAAGCATCAACAACTGAGGAGCGTTTTTCCAAAACTTGATTAAAGAACCCTGCCAGCATTTGAAATAAGGGGAAACAAAGAAGGAATGACTGCTCTTCACACAATTATTTTAATATGTGCAGTGGAGCACACATAATACAGACACACTTAGGACATAAACATGGATACCGACCACAGCATTGTTGGTCCTGCTTTTTCTTCTCTAAGGGTACCTGTACAGTTAATATGTTGTTCTTTTAATAAGTATACTTTTGGTTGGTCCCAGGGTGTATGGATTATCTCTGCTTCACAGCATTTGTACTGTCATACCTGGTGAGGACATTCAGCTACTGGCCTCAAGTTGTTTTTGAATTATTTTTTAAAAAGTGCAAGTTCTCTAGGCATTTAACCCATCTTTCAATGAAAATGCAGTTACCGAGTTCTGGAAAAATGCTCTTCCCTGCATACCTCTTCCCTCCCCCCCCATATTCCACACATACACTGTGATCATGTGACAGGACTTAATAAGACTAGATAATAATGTTTAATCCATTTCCTACAAAGGAGAAATCTTTGTGCTCATTATCATTGCACAGATCCCGTTAAATCAAAAAACAATCGCCACTACAGTCAAGACACCGCAGTCAATCTGCCATCCTCTCTGAACCCAAAGAGGAATGATATGACATCCTAGTAAGAGAAATTTGGATGGTCTTCGAGAAATCAACATATATTCCATACAAATTAACTCTTGTAGGGCTAGGCATCCCGGTCCACGCATTAGTCACATGATCTAGTGTTAGCTGTCTTGAAAATTACCACGCCCCCAACTGCCATGCAGAGGAACAATTTCAATCTCAGCACTGCTACATTACCATTTATATGTGAAAAACATGGGGGGCCACTTGCAATGGAATGGTGTATCAGTAATGTAGCAATGGTCACTTTACAAAGGAAAACATATAACTTTGATGAAAAACATGCAGATAGAAACACAGAGAAAGGAACAATAGGGGTAATATTATTTGAAAGTGTTAAGTCTCTCAGTTTCCATTTTACAATGATTGGGATGCCTAATGTAATGTACAGTATTCATGTCTAAATTACTGTAATAGATTTGCTTTTTGGAGGGAGTATCAAAATCAGAGGCTGCACCTTTTACAAAGTGCTTCCTTGTGTTCGAATTGGCCGCAGTGTCTAAAATAAACATTGAATTGAATTGTGTAGATGAGACTAAGGTATTTTGGCCTATTTTCTCAAGCTGCAAAATCTGTTGAGTCTCCACGGCCTTATAACAAGCTTGTGCCATGAACTTTCATATCTGGTTTGGCCCACTCTGATTGGCTGCTGTGATGACAACAGCAACACCACTGTGCAATGGATGATACAGTCAACTAAGCTTAAGTTGATGTCGTGGGGGGACTAGAAAAAAATCAACATATCCGTATTCAACTCAACCGTCGTCCACCTAGAGTGACTTTTCAGGGGACATAAGCGTGAAATTTAAATATTTTAAATTGGTTGTACAAATTTCCATGCTGAAGTCCATGGCTACAATTTCTGCTCTTTTTCCACTCTCCGCTGCTTCACTTAATTCAATTTTCCACTTCAGAAGAAAAATGTTCAATTTCCTAACTGTCGGCGTCGCCATATCTTGCAACTTTTGAGACAAGCACAGGGTCTACAGTAAGCTAGGATGTAATGTACGTCTGCTCGCTCAAAGAGTAAACTGCAGTTGAACTCAGACATATATGGTACCGGTACAAGTTTCTGATTTTTTTCCTGGATTTCATTGAACTGAGTCGTAATAGTTAAAGGAAGACTGAACCGTCCTACAGACCATATTAAATCATACGGTACCCTATTATTCCAATAAAACAGTCTTTCAAGTGTCTGTCATAATGATATGACGCCTCTGCTGGCCCCAGACAACCCATAGGATTACATTATCCACAGTCCGAATTGTTACAACCACTGCGCGCGTGGCGGCCATAAGCTTACGTCAAATACGTTCTTGCCACATGGCCCAGCTGTCTAGCCAGTGCTGTGCGGACGGGTGATAGCATGTTGGTATGAATGTTTTAATTCCTCTGTGAACAGTAGATATGCCAAACAAAATCATGCTGAGGCAATAAAAATGCAGAATACTTTTTCTGGCTTACTTTATCAAACTTTACGTTTGAATTTGGAATACCAGAACCTTAATTAAAAGCTGAATAATACATTGTCAGATAGAGGTGTCTGCAGATGCTGGAACGTAAGTGACGTCAGCGTTTTTGCCGCGGGCTTCTGCTGATCGGGGAAGGGGAATAATTCTGGACTTAAGGGCCAAACCCGGTAACTCTAGCTCTCCTTATTGCGTCATATTACATACGCGCACGATAACAGAATGATGCTCTTTCTTCGCGAAATTGACTCGGTGGGCACCATAGATAATTTTTAGAGAGAAAAGGTATTGAAAAGTGGAAAATTATTTTTGATGTGCGTGTCTTCCTTTAACCAATGAACTGTCGTCAGTAANAGTGAGTTCAAATTAAGTGAAGTTGACTGTAAACTGTAATTATTTCACTTTGTGAAGGATTCATGAAAATTTCACTTTTCTTTCTTTTGCCTGGAGAGCTGATTTGAAGTTTTTCTATGAAAGCTCAAACTTGTGAGGGACTATTTCTGAGAATACATGAAAATGGGAAAAGGTAGGCAGGTTTGTGGCAGTAACGTCAATTCATTAGCAAGTAGCACAGAGCCAGAGTTATAGGGATACTGCACCCATCCTGAAATAACTCTAAATCTGCTGTAAACCTGTTTAATTTTTTATTTGTATTCAATATTTAATATAAAATAATGGACCTGTTGAAAATTAAAACAGTAGTTTGCCAGATAAAAATCTCCATCTCTTGGATACCGGTACAAAACTAGATCAAAATCAGGGTTTCAGCTAGACCTGGAGGCCACTTTTGAAACAACATAGAGAACTTGGCTGCTGAGACAACAGTCCTACCTGATGACTAGAAAGAAATACAGTGATGCCACTGGTGTGGTGCTGTCTTCTTTAATGATGCACTGGCAAACTGCGCCTTTCATTTTGTTAATATTAGGACTCAATAACCAACAGATGCATTTGAGTAACAATTACTCATCACCACCTGCCAAATTGCCATGCCATATCACGGGATCTACTGACAACCAAACACAAGCTCTAGCCGAACATAATGACTGTGTTTATATTACAACACTTCTACCGAGTCCCTAATTCTGCACGGAAACTCCCGGAACATTGTAAAATAGAACCTGTAAACACTTTATCATCATTACCCTGAATTTCTCATTCTTTCTGTCATCAAAACGTTCATGCATTTTGATGTCAGTTGTAGCTGCAGATGTTGAATGGAAAGAGGTTAAAACTGACATAGGTTCCACTGAGTAATAAAATCAATCAATCAATCAATCAATCAATCAATCAATCAATCTCAATCAATCAATCAATCAATCAATCAATCAATCAATCAATCAATCCATCAATCCATCCATTCATTCATTCATCAACCATTTCATTCATAAACATGTCTTTTCAAGGTGAAATTTTTAGTACAAGTCAATATCATCATGTTAAACAAACCCCCCTCCCCCCTCCCCGAAAAAGAAATTGTTAAGACCCAGCAGAAACAATAAAGAGACATGATGTCCAGGGGATTCAAATGTAGAAAGAAAGGAGACAGATTTGAACCCATTTGTCCAGGCNAATCAATCAATCAATCAATCAATCAATCAATCAATCAATCAATCAATCAATCAATCAATCAATCAATCAATCAATCAATCAATCAATCACTCAATCAATCAATCAATCAATCAATCCATTCATTCATTCATCAACCATTTCATTCATAAACATGTCTTTTCAAGGTGAAATTTTTAGTACAAGTCAATATCATCATGTTAAACAAACTCACCTCCCCCCTCCCCGAAAAAGAAATTGTTAAGACCCAGCAGAAACAATAAAGAGACATGATGTCCAGGGGATTCAAATGTAGAAAGAAAGGAGACAGATTTGAACCCATTTGTCCAGGCAACTCTGAGAGACGTCATGGAATGCTTACTGTAGCTTTAACAAGAAAAAAAAACAACAAACATGTCCCACTACATGACATGCCCTCTTCAACTGGACAACAACAAAACAAAGCTTGAGACATTTTCTTCCCAAATGTTTGTTCCTCATACACTGTAATATAGATTTTAGAAAGTCCACTCCCCACAATATTATGACAAAATATTCTGGGCTCCCGGCCACCTGCAGGGATAAAACCAGGTCAACAAAGACAATGTAGGAAACTTGTGTGGAGAAAAGTGCCATCAGAAACTGTCATTATTCTGGTCATACCAAAAAAATGTCAAAATTCCGACAATGTCAGAACAAGTTCCATCCCTGCAGCGGGGAATATCAAGGAACAACGTTAAACTATGGGACTATAACGTAGGAGACCATCACTCCTATCAAGCTGATACTTTGATAGGAAGAAGATGTCACACAACGACTATGAATGTTGTCAGACACTGGTTAACTCTATCTGGGAGCTTCTGCATGGGTTCGTTAGCACGTGAATAGTGGATTCAAGTATCACAGTCCACACAGTTGTTTAATCTAGTACACAAACACATGTCTCTGTTCTCCTGAGTTTCTTCATTTTCCCAAATCACTGGAAATACTGCCAAATACAAAGTGGTGTTCACGATACAAACAGCTGCTGTTACAAAATAGTTTCCAGTCAGACATAAAATGAGTCTGTGAATGAAAAAGTCAATCACCACACATTTGCTATAACATGATTTTCAATCCCGCATGGCGTGAATCGATGAATAGAAAAGTCAAGCAACCAACATCTGCAATAAAATTATTCCCATCAGACATAATATGAGTTGATGACAGAAAAAGTAACTTAAAAAACATCTGCTATAAAATGATGTCCGGTCCAGCATAACATGAGTTGATGGGCGAAAATATCAATCATACAATCAAACGACTGATCAAATGTCAGCTCGCAGGTCGGATCAGGATGTCATCTTCTTGTCTGTCCAGTTGCAAAAGTCCTTGGCAAGTCTGGGGTCGGGTCTGGCTTATCTGGCAAGTCTGGGGGTCGGGCCTGGCTTATATGGCAAGTCTGAAGATTATGTCTGGACTGCTGGAATCATCTTCTCACTCACGTCCATCTCCATACTCTGATTGGTTGCCTTCAGCCTGCGTTGCCTGGAGATAGGAGTTCATAAAGACAATTATAACTTAACTTCACATTGGCATGATTTAGCTGCAACACATGTACTATGGTGGAAGCAATACATAATACAGATAAAGTAATATTCACACACCTGTACAGTTTGCTGTTGTGTGTGATGATCTAGATCTGAACAGGTCAACTGATAGCTGACACTGCAGACATTAGTGAGAGTGTCTCACATCCTCAGGTAAAGTCCTGTACACAGTGACCTCAAAGGAGCTGAATAAGTTTATTTTATAAGTCTCCTATCCAGGCTATTCCTGCTCACAGGACCTCACCTGATTATTTACCCCAGCAGGCCTGATCACTCTTGGACTTGCTCAAGATCAGTGAGAAGCATCCAGTGCTGCTATCATTCACAGGGGCTGATTATTAGCAGTCCTAAATATCTTCCATTGCCTCTCTGCAGCTACCATCTTACATATGGGAAGACTGAGGGATATGTCCATAAAATGCTTTCCCAAGGCTCGTACAATAACCCCCCCNCCCTCCCCCGGGGTCAAACATCAAAACCACGAACTTTTCATCTTGAGTCAAAAGTCGTTCCCGTTCAGCCACACTACTCCACAGGGATTATTGAGATACACCTAATATTGATATCCACCTCAATGATGAAATGATGGAATAACCATGAATCCTTGCTGCAGATGAAAGTGATACTTTATGACAAGGTATACTTATTAAAACCATACTTAATATCAAGGTTCCACTGTATTATCTTCAGACCTGGTCTAAACTTTGTGACTAAATGATATCAGAATTCCCATCCAACTGGATTTGTGAGAATATAATATGCCGTTATATGTTGAGACACATGATGTCCACCCACCTTTTCACCACATGCAGTGATATAAGAATTGCAACACAGAGAACAAAGAGGAAGGAGCAGATGATGCCAGCATAGGCCCCATGGGACAGGCCCAGGAAGAGGCCATCGTCTGATTCGTAGTAGTGAACACTAGCGTCATATCCTCCTGAGGACAAGAAAGCAGAAATACAGAAATTTAGTTACTAGCCAAAAACAGACATCAGAGGAACCTGAATGCACAGGCTCTCAAAATCTGTGGACCTTCCCGTACAGATGTCTTCAAACATACAGGCCCTCATATCGTCGCCTTCCACACGAAAGGGCGTATCCATGTTTGTCACGTTTGTAAGGAGAGCGATTTATGTCTGATTCGATCATACTGATAGTTAGCTTAAGCCCTTAGGAATTTTATGCTATATCTTTGTTACTATTTGAGCTAGGGATACGCCGTTTCATGTGAACATAGTTCTGAGATAGCACTACGTACTGGTGGTGATAACTCAAAACAGTCAAAAATCGGGATACGCCCTTTCGTGTGAAAGGCGACGAGTACAAGCCTTGGCAGACAGGACACGGCCTCAAGGCATACATGTATGTGGTGCTCTGTCAGGATGTCATTGCCAGATGAGGCTTGTGTCTCTAGAGCGAAAATGAAGATTTTTTTAGACTCAGAAGATGATCTAGAGATGATCTAGGATCTTCTATTCTTGAATTTCCGTTGGTTGTGGAAATTTAAAATATGCAGTCTAATAATTAAAGGAAAATACTGATTTTATGGGCAAAATATAAGTAATTCAGGATTAATGTTTTTGAGAGGTAGAATATATATAATATATATATAATATACTGTATATGATATCTACACTTTAAAATTATACTTTACTCCTCACTCCACAGACATGCTGCCACTGCACCTGAGGGCACCACAGATCACATCAGACAACTATGGACTTAATATCTCTGGCAAGAGTAATGCTGACTTCCACAACAATTTTCACCTCATGAAAGTACAACAGACAACGATTAAAAGAAAATCCACAGGACCAGGGATGTTCGTTTGATTTAAACTGATTTGGTTTATATAGAGATGCTTAAAAAGAGGAATATAAATGGGGCTTCTTGTTTCCTTCCACTGTAGCACAGCTTTTCACTGAACAGTTTTGTTTCAAGTTTTGTCAACAGTACCTGTACGTCGAATATGCACTTGTATTTTATCCATAATTAAATGTAGATATACTAGTCAAGAAAGCAACCAAAGCCTCATATTGCCTGACTGTAAAGATCTATTGATATATGTCGTACATGTCTGTGCTGTGATGTTATGAGAAAAGCTGAATGTCCCTCAGTATAACAACAACACATAATATCTCTGTAAAGAGGAAATAACAGTCACACTGAGAACAGATTTTTGATTAAAGCCACCGACTGTGCTTTTTGTTTGTTAATAAGAAACTGAAATTGGTACAGAAAAATACTAAATATTCTTCCAGTACTCTTATCTTCAGATATTCTATGTGCAGGATATTTACCTTCTAAACATGCTCTTACATAATGTTTGAACTAAACCGCAAGTGCCAACACAACCCTGTGTAGATGAGAAAGGAAGTGTTCACAGGTGCATTGTTGTTGATTCTGTAATACTACCCCAGTCAGTTATGTTCAGTGTGAATACACTTTACACATGACAAGTTTAACAAGTTTATTGCGAATAAGCCCAGACTACAGCCGTGGCACATGGGCAAAATACAATATGCAACGGGACAGCACATGACATTTTAAGCACTCCAGTTACTAACATCACACATGTTCACAATGCATTGTTACAGTCACGTGCATTCACAATGTTCTCATACATTTCACATTTAACAATAATATGTAATGCTCACTTTTACTAATAATCATTCAGTCCTTATACACTTCTGTTCTCTTCTAAATACTTAATGACTAGTATTGGCAAGAAACACAGTGGTACTGACAGCTAGGATAATCTGCTCTATTGGTATTCTGGCATGAATAACTCAAATTCCTCCAAGCCACCTTACATGGAATGAGTTTGCCAAATGTTGAGAAACCTGAAGCTCTACGAGAGAATAAAAATCTGGATAGAGTTGCTGAAGGGGACTGTGATTTCGACTCACATGATGAGTTCAAAATATTCATGCTCAACTGTATGTTTCATATGAACCTATTGAGTGCATACTCAACAATTGGTCATATTATATTGTGTACAAATGCATTCAATCCATTTCTCCTTTGCGCTGAAAAGTGTGAGCAGTGAATGCCAAAAGTGTGTTGTTTTGGAACTTAAAAACTGTAAAAGAGAAAGAAAAGAATAACAGCATAAGGGCTTGACCATGGCGACAAATGGTAAATATCTGCCACACTTTAACATGGTTCTTACAACACCCATGACATGCTCAAACCTGTCATGTACTTTTCAGAGTTTGCAATGAGCAAATAACAGACTTGGGTTTTTGTTTTTTTCATTGAAGACACTGTTACAGAACAATGCCAGCTGATATGACACCCAATATAAAATCTGAACATCAACAAATCATAAAATCAGTACTCTAAATCGAGATTTCACTACATCTATGTTCAATTTTGTTCAAATTTCCTAAGCATACATCATTCTCTGTGAGTCATAACACTACAATGTGTATATAATTTACACATGACTACTGATGAATGACAGAAAGCTTAAGTGTGACAGAATATCCAATAAACCACAAGTCAGCTACCACTCTGAGACCCCCACCAGTGTTTTGGATGAACATTAGACACTCAAACTTATGAATCAAAACTCCATCAATTATGAAATTCATAATATTTACAAATTGTTCTAAACTGTTTACATTCAGCATATTTCCCAATATCAGTAGCACTCATCTAGACATACTATCTGTTGCTGTGGGGTTTGTAAAATATTTTGTAACTGTAGTTTCACATGCCAGATACGTAACAAGCATATTTGAGTGTCCAGTCAAGCACGGATAATTCACATTTGAATTCTTTGTGAACACCTCATCTTGTGGGAGTCTGCAGAAATCCAGTTGTATACGTGAAGCACTAGGTACTGGGACAGAGAAGCAAATTCTGGTCTGAAAAGTTTCTTTGNGGGGGGGGGGGGGAGAGAGGACGCCATGATTATGACCAATGTGTTTGAGGTGTGCGTACTCAACTTCACCTATCAGTTCCACACCAAGCAAACATAATCACACAACAACAACACAGCATAGCACAGTACATTCATCCATGCTACTGTGATAAAATAACAAAAAAGCAAGAATAATGGCATGAGATGTTCTCTTGTCTAGGTCAACTTCTTCTATTTCTGCAGGAGGAGGAGGAAGTGGAAAGAAGTGTTCCCCTCCTGCCATATATAAACTGGTCACAGATCAATGAACATAAAGTACATGTAATGCTTTCAGCATGAATCACTTAAATTCTGTGGGACCACTTTATCTTGTTGAGCTTTGCTGAATTTCAAGGAATACATGCAGCACTAGTATAAAGAAATAAATAATTTGTGTCTGAAAGAGTGGTTGGGGGGAAGTGTGATTTCAACTAAAATATATGTTCAAGGTATTTGTGCTGGACTGTAGTTTTTTTTTTTGTTTTTTGTTGTTGTGCTCCCCTGTAGTGTTGTATTACAGTGGAGTCTGTTTGTCCACAGCTTGTACTTCACATCAGTTGTTTTCCCTATCTATACATGTACATGTAGTTGGACTGCAGGACATGTAGATAGAGATGTTTTCCTTACTCTTTGTTGTAGTAGAGGAAGTGGTGGGATAGGGATGGGGCTGGGCCATCGAGGGGGGCTGGAGGCTTGGGGGAGGGNGGGGGGTGTGTTGCCTGCGATGCCTTATCACAATCCAAAGATTATGAAGTCGGAGTAATAAATTAGACACAGATCTAGGTAATGGCAAAGGCAAAAATATTTGCACCAAAAAGTTCATGATGTACTGTACTTCTCCTTTCAATAGTTTGAGCTGGCAACTCGAGCACTAGATCTCTCCTGGCACTTTAAGCAAGGCTCCTAGCCTATCCCAGTACACATTCATATGACTTGCTTGTTGTTCCTTGCAGTAAACATTTCGTAAAATCAATACACAGGCTTAAAAGAGGAACAATTAGTTCATGAAAAACACATAAATTCTACAGTAGATCATTAGTAGGTGGTAGACAGATTAAATTTTGACTACACAGCAATTGAATAAAACAAGTTTACTACATACACCAAAACATTTGACAAATTAATGGTAATGGTAATAAAGACCATCAAAAATGAGATTCTCTTCATAGTTATTAGAACAATAAGAATTTCTGTTTACCTTAAAGCCCCAACTTCTGAAAAACTACAATCAGATCTCAATGTTGCACATGTTGGAAGTTATCTCTTGATACTTTTAAAAGTGACAAACATTATGTGAACTTAAGCTCTTGAACTGGGTGGTTCATGTCCTGGGTGAAATCACTGACTGTCGTTCCTTATTTTACTTAGATGTAAATGAATACCTAGCATTTCAACAGAGCTGTATTTAAGAGCATTCAATAAGTGTCGCAGTGAGTATTCTTCAGTGTATAGCAGTCTAAAATGAAATGAATTAGAAGTGCAAGTTTGTCCGATCCATGAACTAGCTAGAATGAACTACAATACTAGGAATTAATAGGGATTAGTATAAAAACAAGAAGTGGGTGAGAAAAAAAACCATGAAAAAGAGGCTGAGAGATAAAAGTAGAAATGAGCAGATAAAGTCCACAAATTGTCCATTTGTCTGATGTGTGTTAATAAGCATTGTTACATCTGCAAGCAGTGATCTCAAATAAGCAAAAACTGCATTCATTGATTACTTTCTCAGAAACTGATGTTTGTAAAGACTTTTCATTCAGAAGGCAGGAAAATAAAAAGCTGCTAGACAGAAAGTAAAGATGGTGAGATGGAAAGCTCGTCTTCATGAATTGATTTCTATCAACTGGTCACCTGCACAGAAAAAAACACTTTCCACTATAAATAAATCACAGCGTTTGGCATTGCTCATTATTTTACTTATCCATGACTGGCTTGATAACAACTTGTTTGTATAAATGTGTGTGCGTTGTTTGTGTGTGTGTGAGTATGCATCTCTGTGAACAGGCGTCTCCATTTGGAGCTTAGGAGCGTAAGTCTCCATATACAGTCTTCAGTATCAGAGGCTGGAATCCATACTCCCTGATGACCTAAGACTCCTACACCATGGGAGTGCACAAGCACAAATGCATGAACCCATGTGTGTGTGTGGAGGGTAGGGTGTGTGGAAGTGAATGTGTGTGCATTTTTGTGTACATTTTGGGGGTGGAAGGAGGGTGTATGGAAGTGTGTGTATGTGGGTGTGTGTGAGCATGCATGTGTGTGTGTGTGTGTGTATGTGGGTATGTGAGTGAGGGTGTTGCTCTAGTTTACACCAGCAAAAAACAAAGGCTCGGAGCTGCTGAAAATCATCAGAGAATGATTTTATCAAGGCCTTGGGAAATGTTTAGGTCTAAAATAAATACAGCCTATTAATCACAAAAATGTGGTGCAGTGAATTAAAACACATGGCAACTTTCACAGACGGATATTTGTGCTGAGAGCCAGATCGCAAGTAAACGCGCAAGTGTTATCAACTGAGCCACAGCAAAACACATAACTACACACTACAACACACTACAACACACTACTACACACTACAACACACTACTACACACTACTACACACTACAACACACTACAACACACTACAACACACAACAACCCCAAGCAAACATGTACGAAATAACCACCTTGTATAGCAAAACATTGAAAACTAGGCCACTGAACGTCAATTCAATATGCTCATATGAAAACACAACCAAATGAAACCATCTCAACACAACATGTACATTCATGTACTATGATATTGGTATTTTCTCAACACATAATACAGAAAGAGTCGAAGCACACACTACTAGACAGGAACATAAATACAGAAAGAGTCAAAGCACACACTACTAGATAGGAACATAAATACAGAAAGCGTCAAAGCACACACTACTAGACAGGAACATAAATACAGAAAGAGTCGAAGCACACACTACTAGACAGGAACATAAATACAGAAAGCGTCGAAGCACACACAACTAGACAGAAGGAACAGCTCAAGGTACAAGACTAGTGAGCATACAGCCAATTCTAACCTAGGTGAAGAAATCTAAGAAAAAAATGACATCGACAGTAATTCCAACACTTATGCAGTATACCTTGCCACAAGGAAATCATGCATCTGCTGGTTTTGTACTTTTTAATCTATCATATCTACAACAGCCCCCACACAGCTCACAGATTTAAGGTGAGACACGACCTTTCCCAAAAGTTGTGATACAATAAACATGGCGCACAGCTCACCAGTACGAGTACATTGGAGTTTCTATACAAATGTAAATTCAGAGGAGCTGACTTGTGCACTTTTATCTTTATGTATGATGATGATATTAGAACAAATGTTATTTGCAATGGCACCAGTTGTCTGATACAAGACTGCACCCAAGTCTTTTAAATACCTCTGTGCATGTTCATACAAAGGTTTTTAGGGACTTTGTGCCAGACACAAAATTACTTTATTTTACATCATAGCGTGTTAGTAGTTCCTTCAAACTGAAGTCAAGACAGAAACTTCAGAAAAGCCCCTGTATGAGGTATCTAACAGATATGGGCGAAATCTGGTGTTAGAAAACCTGGTGTCATTGCAAGCAACGGCTGTACGTAGATCACCAGCCTTATTAGAGAAAAATGCACCATTTGGAACACTGGTGTGCACATTTGCACAGAGAATCCAGTGCACTTATGATGGTGAATTGTGCACCTTAATTTCTCTGTTACAGCCTCTGGCAAATAGTCATGCCTGCCCATAAGGGATATATTGTTCACCACAGTGATTCACTTTAAATGTTTTAAAACCAAAACTGGGCATTCACTGGTGATCAAAAACAACATACATCAAACGTCCTTTTTCTCACTATTTGTCATACAACATTGACAGCTGATAATGACACCCAGGACACAGCTTGAAGGTGCTATTATCAGCTATTAATGTTGTATGACAATGTCTCAGATGATACAATAAGGTCGTTACGTGCATTCCATTACTTATTTGCTTGTCAAAAAGATCTTACAATGACGAATATGTTTTTTAACGTTTTATATACTACAAGGCAGATAATCAAAAATTTACATTCTTTCTTAGAATATTGCATTGCAATTGCATACAGTAAAACCTCATAAATATGAATGTACTAAAGCTTGGAAAAGGGATCCTTAATGATTGAGATTTATTTGATAACAACTTGTACATATACTGTATAATGAAATGATATTATAAAAATAAATCTGTGCATGTGACACTTCAACAACAGTAAGCTCTGAGTCTGTGTATCAAATAAGTACTCGAGGTTAAACTGTTTTCATTGATCCTCAGATTTCTCAAAGTTCCTGAAGGTGTGTCCTTTTCTCATTTTGCATATGTCATGGTAGTTGATAATGCAGGCAGTGGAAAAAAATTCTTTTTGTATTTAATCTGCTATGTTTGCTGAGCTAGGAGCATGCCTGTGTCAACAATAAAAGAAGAGAAAAATGCACACATGTCACACAGCCTACATTTCCAATGAATAAATGACCTATGTTCCTTTGCCATCCATCTACATTCTCAGGCTAAAACTTCACAGGTGTCTTTCTACTGACTCCAGTTAACTGGAACGCCTTGAGTGTATGAATAAAATTGTGTATAAAAGGACTTGCGGCTACCCAGTAACTTTCATGTAAAAAAATTCAATACCATCATGTCAGCTTCAACTGGTATCATAGTATCATTTGAATGGATAGTGAATACACTTACTGGCATAATCGTTATGAAATGTTTGTTTGTATATATTCTTGTGTGTGTGCTTACATGTATGCAGGCATACCTGCGAAGGATCTCAGGCCAAAATTCTTGTGTGTGGGGGGATATGCATCAGTTCACAGTTATGTATTGTGGATTCTAATTATTACTTATTGCTGATTTTCAAAATTCCAAGTACTTTCATAAAATATTCTTACACTTCAGTAATGAATGACCCATAGTTGTGGATGGAGAGAGAAAGCAAGAAATGATATCAAAGCAAAACTGAAATATTAATGAAAATTTGAGTGAACAAAAAATGTGAAATGTTTAGTAGAAAATAAAACAGAAACACCAAGGAAGCTGAAGAATTAAATACCATCCACACCACTCGATACATTGTTGGTGTCATGAACCTCTGCCTCTACCCCAAGGGGAGATAAACCTGCAACTGTGGCATGTACATAGACCTGGGTTACCTCCTCCTGTCCAAGCTCAACGTCTGATCGCATGCAAGGGACAAGAAACAAGAAACAAGAAAGTATTTTCAGTTCTATGAAGAATGCATACCACTGGCATGCCTTGGATGTTCATGAGCAAACGGCGAAGTGCTAAAACAAAACATTACTGAGCCACTTGGTTAAGGCTAGGCTACACACAATTCACCTTTCCCAGTCAGCCAGTCAGGAGCAAACACTCCAATATTTGCCATGGCCTCAGAGTGAATCTCAAATGCATGAATGACTGAGTATAATAGACTTTGTAGTCACTGGTAGGTAAACAAGCATTGTGGTTATAAAAATACAGTGCTGCTCAGGTATTAAAATGCGGGTGGTGCTGGCCTAGTTTTGTCTTGTGGAGGCCTCAGCTTTAGCCACATGGAAAGCTTTTTTCTTTGTTTTTTTTTGTTTTTTGTTTTTTGAAAAAGGTCAATTATAAGAGAAAAAAGCAATGGTCATGAGCTACCATGTCATCAATCTGTATGAAGCTATATTAGCTACTGTACTTTGATTACGGTTGGGCATTTCCGATACCCCACAAGATTCAAATTCCAATTCAAATCCAGAGCTAGGATTCGATGGATTCAAATCCGGACAAGGAAATAGCCACTAGATTCTAAAGGAGTATTTTTAAATATATTTTCATATTAAATAAAACACAATGTTTACATCTGTACTTGGACAAAGACCCAAATTTTAATACAACATAGGGATTTGTTGCAAACTGAACTTTTTTTCTTTTTTCGTTTTAAATTTCAGGTGAACCGAAGGAAAACAAATTTATTTGCTATGACTTTTTTATTGGTGTACATCAAGTATATATGTCTATGTTCTTTAGTGCTTTCTTCCATAAACTAATGTGAAGATTGTTGTAGCTTAATAAGTGAGGGACAGTCATTTCTCACAACCTAAACACAGGTCTACCAAGTGAAATATGTATCAATTTACCAGCTAACTCATCTTCCAGTAATTTTTTTTTTCAGTTCAGCAAGTGATGGCTAAAAAAATTTTGTATGCTCTAACTGTGATTTAAACGTCACAGAGCAGCAGTGAAAATCTAGTAGCCTACCCAGGATAATTTTTGTGGGCAACTGTGGTAACAATTCTAAAACACCTGATGTGCACATAATGAATGTGCTTTTCTATAGTTTGTTGGTCTACAGAGTTAAGGAAATAACACCAGAAGTTTTAGAAGCTAAAATAGCCTCACGTTGGGACTTCAACCTATGGTGTTACTTGAAAATATAGTAGAGTTCACTTAACATGACAGCGCTTTATTTGAAATTTCAGTCAATCCAAACGAAATGAAAATCTCCGTTCAAAGGCCCCCTTTATTCACAGTGCAATACTTCTGGTGAACTGATAATGAGTGTATGTGACCTTTGATAACATGACAGCTGATACACAGTCTAGAGAGGAAACCGTGACAAAGAGATGGAAAAAAAACCCGAGCCACCAGTGTTGTAAGTTTCCACTTGGGCAGCACATGGAGACTGTGTTAAATACTGCGGCAATCAAAGACGATGGCAACGTACAGTGGTCCCCAATAACATGCAGCTCAAGAGAACAAAATACCAAACTCGACACCTGCAACTCTTTTGAAAGACTGTCATTTCCCCTTATAATATACTGTTAATGGATAACACAAACCTTTCTTAATCTGCCAAGATCTGTCCGGTTCCTTCAGTTTCACATTAACAAGATTGTATGTGAAAATGGCAGAGGCCAAGTGGATGGCAATCAATGTTGTTAATGCTAATTAGTCTACGTCCCCTTCACAATTCAGTTCACAAGAGTACTACATTCTTCACATATAATCCTGTAACTCTCCAAACAGGTACATGGGCCAGGCAGGGGTAAGAGAGAATTACGAGTTAAGAACGAGTTACAGAGAAGGCCTCAAGATATTGTTCAATATTCGGTAAAAAGTGCTTTCTTTGCCCAGCTCTGCTCTCAGTTCTAACCAAGAATACCTCAGGAGAGTCTTAGGATTTTATCAAATGGATATATGGAACTGATGTGACGCTATTTCCACCTGCTTGAGCTGAAAGACCTCTCTACATTTGCTTGAAATGAGAGATGTCACTATATCTGCTCAAACTGAAAGACATCTCTACATCTACTTGAACTGAGAGATGTTGCTATATCTGCTCAAACTGAAATACATCTCTCCATCTGCTTGAACTGAGAGATGTTGCTGTATCTGCTCAAACTGAAAGACATCTCTACATCTGCTTGAACTGAGAGATGTCACTATATCTGCTCAAACTGAAAGACATCTCTACATCTGCTTGAACTGAGAGATGTTGCTATATCTGCTCAAACTGAAAGACATCTCTACATCTCCTTGAACTGAGAGATGTCACTATATCTGCTCAACCTGAAAGACCTCTCTACATCTGCTTGAACTGAGAGATGTCACTATATCTGCTCAAACTGAAAGACCTCTCTACATCTACTTGAACTGAGAGATGTCACCATATCTGCTCAAACTGAAAATCTCTACATCTACTTGAACTGAGAGATGTTGCTATATCTGCTCAAACTGAAAGACAGCTCTATATCTGCTTGAACTGAAAGACATCTCTGTACCTGCTTGAACTAAGCAAGACTGTTCCTATTTGAACTGAGAAATGTCTTTAAGCCTACTTGAACTGAGCAACATCTCTCTATCTGCTTGAAATGAAGAGGCTTCTCTACACCCGCTTGAACTGAGAGATATCTCTAAACCAGATTGAACTGAGAGACGTCTCTATACCTGATTGAACTAAGAGGCATTTCTGTGCCTGCTTGAACTGTCTATGTACCTGCTAGAAGTGAGAGATGTCTCAAAACCAGATTGAACTGAGAGACGTCTCTATACCTGACTGAACTAAGAGGCATTTCTGTGCCTGCTTGAACTGTCTATGTACCTGCTTGAAGTGAGAGATATCTCTAAACCAGATTGAACTGAGAGACGTCTCTATACCTGATTGAACTAAGAGGCATTTCTGTACCTGCTTGAACTGTCTATGTACCTGCTTGAAGTGAGAGATATCTATAAACTCTAAACCAGACTGAACTGAGAGACATCTCTTTACCTGATTGAACTGAGAGACGGGCTGTGCCCACTTGAACTGTCTATGTACCTGCTTGAAGTGAGAGATGTCTCTAAACCAGATTAAACTGAGAGACATCTCTGTCCCACAAGAACAGCTGGCCTTGCAGGTCCATGTAGGATATACTGCAGTATCTTTGGACCTAATGATCTCAAACCTCATATGCTTAAATTTCCCATCTATTCATTCCAAGGTCCTGGTTTCCTTGCTCTAGATCTCTGTGTCAGATACTAACAGGCGCTCCTGCTCTATGGATGCCACACTGGATGGCTACATTACGGATTCACACTGGTTGCCTTCCGAATAGTGTCATCAATAAAAGGACAAAGAAATTTGAAACATTAACCCCATCCTAGAAATGGACCAAATTCGGGAGGCTGAACAAACATTATTAATGACATTCTGCATGTTTGGGGAGTAGTAAACACTGACATAAAACCTCCTCCTGTCTATTTGGTTACGGCTGGTGGTACTGGCAGAATTTTAGCAGTGCCAATTTCAGCATTTATCACCATAGAAGCCAGCATGCCATGTTCTTATCCATTCATTTCAAATAATAATCTCTATTCCTCACAAACACAAATCTCTCACAAACTGAATCTTGCAGCTGGTTCCATTGTAACACCGTTAATAAGAGTGCAGTGCAAAAATGCAAGCATCAACCTCACACACTTCTCTTGTTATGTTCTGGCTATAGAAGACAAGCACAACTAAATGACTGCTGAAAAGCATGCTGGATTACACAAGCCACTTACTTGATCGATAGCTTGGGCTGGTTAGGTCCTCTGACAAGACAAATTCATAACCTCTATATAACAGACTGATTTGTTTATCAGAGAAAATGAACTGTGTCAGTTTACCAATATTTTCATATCTGATCCAGTGGAACTGATAAAACTTTAAAAAGCAGAACAAAGTTGCAAGAAACAACTGATAGAAAGAGAGAGCTTTTGTGTTGTCAAGCATATCAAAGTGAAGCCACTGAGATAGAAAGAAAGAAAGAAAGAAAGAAAGAAAGAAAGAAAGAAAGAAAGAAAGAAAGAAAGA
>JAWQUT010000555.1:71965-90309 GCA_033807755.1 Ellobium chinense | reverse complement strand
CCCCCCACACACACAAAACGAACAGCATTCTATGCACTGTTCAAATGAGACTGCATCTTGTGTGAAAAGTGCATACTCCATGCAAAGGCTGAATGATACAGTAAATATGCTTAAAAAATTTGTTAGTGGGTTCCGCAAATTTCATAATAAGGCTATCAGAGTACGATTTTTACTTACCTCACACTGCCTGAAAAAAGGAGAATAAGGACCAGCGACAGCAACATATAGATCCAATACATTATTGCAGACAAGTCCTCTATCACTTGGGGCTAGAACACCATCCCAGCATGCACCAGCACTCACACCCTGGATCTCGTGACTGAAAGCAACATGCATTCAATTAATTCATATGAGCTTTGGCTAGTATCTGATAAATAAATTACTGCAAGTTAAAAAAAGCATGCGTTAGAATTAGAACCCTGAGACTAACACAAATATCCTGCTGTGCTCAGCATACTGGACCTCAATATCCTTGGACCACAATGACCTGTAATATTCTTGAACTTGAAGAAATTGACAATATAAATTCATATTTAAAAAAAAATCTCACATGCTAAACATATCATAAAATTAACCCTCATGATAGTATGCATACTACCGTGCGCTTCCTACTGTTCAGTGCGGCTTCAGTATATATACGCAATGCTCAACCAACCTCTACCTGCGGCAATCGTATTTATGCAGCCATATATCCTTGCAACTGGTTGTAACCATCAGGCAGTATGCGCGATCCGTTATAACATTGGTAAAACTAGGTCACACAGCCAGCGGGCTGCATAGTGCGTGGTCAGCTAGTGCTACTAGTGTTAATCAGGGAAAGCAATGAAATCCAGTTTTTCAGCTTAATTAGGGAAATACAACAAAAGTCCATTTTTTAACTTGATTTATTTATGAGCAATAATATTGGCAATTTACAAGCCTATCTTGATGGATAGGGCGAGGGCTTGAAATATTAAAGACTGATAAATTTCGTAAACAAAGTCACAAAACTGATACACCCGGAACATAGGTAAGCTAACTAGGAGAAGGAAAAACATGCCATGTACATATGCTGCTCTCTTTATTTCAATGGTCCAGCATTTCTAATTCTTCTACTGTGTAAGTTTGTGGCTTAAACCATAATCTCTCTCACTGACAATTTATCCGCACAGGATTTGAGGCTATCCAGCCCCAACTTACTCAATGAAGGTCAGAAAAATGCTTCTTAAGTTCTCATTCATCGTACATCAAATGCAGCATAATTTTTCTGGACATACATTCTTTCTTCACTGCCGTTCTACAAACTAAATTGAGGCAGCAATCCCTATATTTTCCCTGTCATAGATCATCTGAAATATGCTTAATACGATATAATTAGGCAGGTTCTGTAAAGTTTATACTGCGTGTCCAAGAGTATCTAAAATCTATATTCGGGAGGACTTAGGAATGCATCTCGCGCTTCCAAATTTTAAACAATATCAATAATTTTAAAATTTTCTATGTTAACTTTACCTCTTTTTCTACAAATTCTAATAACAAAAATGCATGCACGGTTTGCACTCGTGCAGAAAAACATGTGTATGACTGTACTATGATGGTCGAAAAAGAAAAGTATTATTGGCGATTGCCCCGATTGGCCAGACTTTCTTGACAACTGTAACAGTTATGTTGTGTCATGCTCTGTAATAAATTAAACAGTTATGCTTTTTTAACTAGACTGCATTATTTGAAACAGACTAGGTTGATTCTATGAGCCGATGAGCCCATTATGCAAGGTGATACAGGGGTGTCATTGCATGTCAGTGCCAGGAAAAGTAAACGGTCCATCACTGAGAATTGTGAAGAGTTGACAAGTTGCTGGGCCATCTGCTGTTACTATAGTCGTCGCAAAGGCGCAAAAAGGAGGGGAGGAAGGGAATAATGTGAAAAATGCTGTAGCAGTCTTGTTTCTGTTGGGGATGGCAGCAGCTGACTGCAAAATGTTTGGAAACCAAACTTAACCAAAAGGTCTTTGTTTAACATGACGTTAGTCACATTGCTTTGTCATTAGTTCTGCTTCATTTTTTTGGTTCAAATGCCTGAGTTTTGAAATCTTATTTTTGGCTTTCCTAGAACTGTTAGACCTCTGTGATCTCTGATCTATTTCTTTGTCCTCTTTTTCGGAACAGTTTTCCTTCTGTTTGCAGCCTGTGTGGGCTGTCTTTGTCACAGGTTTGTGTAAGGGGTCCCTACGCCACTTGAGCTATCATAAAAGAGAAATAAAAAACTTGTGATAAAAAATTTTCCCTGAATTTCATCAAGAAATTGCTCCCTTTTAAAAAAATTTTCTGGGGGTTCCCCCCCCTCCCCTTTCTGACACCCTAAATTAGATGAATCTTGGAAGTTCTACTCTAGGAAGAATTGTTTGCCTAGATAAAAAAAAAGTTACATCATAATGAACAATGAGCTAAAATCATGGTCAAGAATCTTGTTTTTTTTTCAATGTCGGGAGGGAAGTGGGAAAAAGAGAGAGAGAGAGAGAGAGAGAGAGAGAGAGAGAGAGAGAGAGAGAGAGAATATGCATGCTTGAGAAGTCATTACATTTTCTGAATTTAGTTCTCAAGAACTGAATGGTTTTTATTTGATATTCTTGCCTCAGGATGGCAGCAATGGGTGATATCTTCCCTGCCATTCTCATCTGGTTAGGCAAACTTATATTTGCATAGTGTAAAAAAAATCAGATGAATCACATGTTATGGATCTAAACATTTCCTCTCCCCATTCTTCTCCCTCCCCTCCCCCATCCTTCCTTTTCCCTCTTCCTGACACTCAAAGAGAAATGCAATTTTTGACTATGCTTTTAACTAAAGAAAGTCTTTTTTTTCTGGCAAACAGTTGTGTAAACTAGGGTATGAAAAAATGTTCAATCCTGCTTTCATTCTCATTCTCATTCAAGTATGTTGGTTTAGGTGTGAGGCACATTATGAAACCCTTCCGTAGTCTATATTCAATAGATCTAGACCTCAAGCTCTCTCTCTCCTAATTCTGAACATTTTACCCAGAAAAAGTTCAGATTTTGCTGTCGAACCAAACTATGCAATGACTAGACTAGCAAGATCTATATCTAACCTAATTTTAATTACACCAGGAATTTTCAGTCCTGTCATGTGACGAAAGGATTGTCGCTCACTGTCCTGATTTGTTTACATGCTCTGCACTTTAATGGCTGCTCACCATTCCTCAAGTGCTCAAGAGCAACCTGGCATGCACAGAGCATGTAATCAACGTACGAGCCACAATCTCTTGACTGAATTTCAAATGAGACTCACATCCTTTATTGAAACTCATGCCTACTAACTGATCTCACCTCTAGGCCCTAAAACCCATCAAAACAGCAGCGTCAGTCTAGACAAGATCTAGTTTAGTTTCGGAGTTCACACTCACACAGCAAAAGTGTACATTATGCATTTTATATTGGCTAAACGCAGCTCTTAAACAACCATGCATTGCCATAAATGGAACTGTCCACTTTTCGAAAGCCAAGGTGCTCAACATGAATAAACCTACTAGTAAGGCAGATACTGTGGGGGATAATTTGTGCTAGTCACTACTGAGATCATGATAATGAGCTAGAATATTAGTGTCATGCTTATAACTCAACTGCCACAATGTCCTCTCATTCCTATCCAGTGGCTGTCTTCTAAATCTCTTTTATTTGGTTTGCATCTTGTTTCTCAAAATGTGCTTACATACACAAAACTGGTTGCACGCTGCACAGTTTTAGACTGTTATTGCATATATATGTTCTCATGTTCATATGGACTGAGTAAACCAGTCAAACTGTTTAGAATCTACATTATATTTTTTGTTGGCTTGATAGTTTGTTACGCTACTTCTAGTTAGCACTCGGTGGTCAAATATCGCGATTCTAACAATTCACGGGGGAATATTTTCTAAAACGTGATTAATAGCAAAATACTCCACTCAGCTTTCATAATCAATCATAATGTCCAAAAACTTATCACAGAAATTACTTTAATCTCAAATTCCATTCCATATAGCTGAAGTTCTTAGCTTTAAATGTTTGTCATTTGAGAGTTTGCATTCTCTCACACAATGGTCTTGGGATCGCGACTTCTTTTAAGACCAATGCTATTGACTTCACTGTTGCATGTAGATCTGATGACAATAGGCTTAAAGCTCAGCATTTTCAAAGAAAATTTTCATTACCTAAGCTAAATGAAAAAGTAATTATACATTTGTCCTCCACAACACAAAAGAGATGCCTGAGCAAAATTAAGGAATGAAAGACAGTTAAAAAAAACAACTCCAACAGCTACCACTCTCTAAAGCCGGCATATTTTGTACCGTATGCCACTGAAAACCTGGAAGTCTAAATGCTAGATTAAGTCCAAATGATAAATATTTCATGGGCTCTAGGAAGTGAGAGGTTTTTTTTTAAAACATCAATAATTCAGTCTTTGCCAAAATCAAATTGGAATCATGCCAAGGCCTAAAAATGGTTACCACTGAAAACAATGGCGCCTTCCTGAAAATGCCATGGGACTCATTGTGCAAAAACCAAAAGGGCCAACAGTAGCGGCCTCGATATTGGGGACGCCACTATGGCAGTTGATTGAAGAGATACCTGGGGGATCAACTGTCAGGAAAGTTGGCATAATTTTGACTCTTAACTGTTAATCTTGCTTTCTGTTGGGTCAAAGCTGAGCAATATTTGGTCATAAGTAAAAGTTAGCAAATTCTTTACCATCATCCTTTTTCATTCAGAATGTATCGTGATTCATACTATGTCGACAAAAACAACCTGTGGGAGTATCCTCTAGCGCCAGTAACCGGCTCATGCCAGTAATCGCCATCATCCGTTTGCAACTAGTTTCCTTCAAAATTTATAGTGATTTCCCTTGGATTATGACAGCAGACGGTGCTTCAATTATTTCTCCAACAAAATAATTTAGAATGGTGGAAAAAGGATTTAAAGGTTTGTATGATCAATTTACCAAGACCATGTTGTGCATTCTTGCCCACTGAAAGTGGTGATGCAACAATAGGGACATTTTATTGTTTTGTGAAATGAAAAATGCAATAATTCATAACATATTGTGTAAATTGAAAAATAGACAGCTTAATCTGATTTTCAGTAAAGTTATATGACATACGTTTCTCAAGGAAATTACTTTCTTTGAGGGGGAAAAATTAAGGTCTAACATTTGTTAAAGCAGCGGGCCGCATGTCTGTGTTGCCACTCTGGCCATGTGCTTTCCCCCAATAGCGAAATGTTATTTTTTCCCATTTCCCTACTCACGGTATGAATCTATCAGTTTACAATTAAACAGAATAAAGCCAAGCATTTTATGCACTGATCCAACATTTCATAGTGTATTTTCCAATAATTTACAAGAGGTGAGGCCATTTTTCCCGGCAAGATTTCCGCAGGCAACAACCCGTTAGGGTTAGGGGTAGGGATAGGGTTAGGGTTAAGGGTAAAGTTAAGGTTAGGGGTAGGGTATGGGGTAAATAATCCAAATGAAATTAATCCTGTCCATCAAAATAATTCCTCTTGAGTATGTTCTTATTTCGGGGGTTGTTGCCTGCGGAAATCTTTCCATTTTACCCTGCCTTACAGGAAAAATCTGTACCGGTGACAACATCGTCACTGCATATTGGTCCGGAGGTAGAGCGACGGTAATCAGCACGACGTCGATGGTAGTGAACTATCTACAGAGACAACAACTGATAACTATTTCAAGGCGGTGGTTGACTTCTGCCACTCAACAAAGCTGAACTGATGTGAAAATGGTCTTTGCTTAACTCTCTCTATACCACATGCCATATGGGGTCATGACCACTATAATACTTGGTCTATAGGAAAAAAATGTACACTAGGCCATTTCAAGAGTGAATGCAAGGCCCAAAGATGACAAAAGGGTATGATGTTATATATCATTTTGAAGGCAAAAGCCATGAGCACACGAATATAAAAGCCATACGAATACGAAACAATTTGTAAGACCACTTACAAACACCGATACATCGGTGTATGGTCAAAATGGCGACCACTCGCCCACCGATATATCGGTAGGCTATATGGTATAGAAAGAGTTAAAATCTGAAAGTCTGGTAAGATTCTGTAAGCAAATCTGATCGGAAAATCGTGGTAAATAATAAGACGGCGGTTACTGGCACTTCGAGGATACGTAGAAGGTAGACTAGACTAGTCGTATTCAGCGGAGATTAAATGTTTATGTTTATTAATTTTAGAGGGAAAAACCAGAACCAGACTAACAATACTTGACCTTTTTGTTTACCCTCTCAATTCACAGATCCCTATCGATAATAGAACCCTTCACTTTAGTCTTCTGTAATGACTAATGGGGCCCCTGATGGTGCTGACAGTGAGTGGAGTGATTTGACTAAACTGAACTGCTGAGAATGAGTGAATGTCCGTAGACTAGGTTAGGTCAAGATCTGGTTTAGACACTAAGACAGAGATGACTAGGTTAGAGGAATAACTAAAGATTAATAAAAGGTGACATTCTGATTGGCATTCCTTACAGATTCTGGCGACCACAATGCGACGCATCCACTTGCAGGACTTTGGCCTTTCCTTTTTTGATCTCTAGGCTCTAGCTAGCCAGTCAACACAGTGAACAAACAGGAAGAGGACTCTTTAACTTTTGAATTTTAGAGACAGAAGAGTCTTCATGGATTTGACCTTTGACCTCAGCCGATGTTTAGCAAAGATGTAAATAAATAGTCTAGTAACAACCAAAATATTTCTTAATGGCCAACTCTCTCATCATGTATAAAAATCTTTAAATTGTGTTTTGATACGCAAAAGTTACGAGACAAGACAACATTACGCGTTGACTGCCAAAGCCAGTACAATCACAAACAACTAATAAATGAATAATTGTACCATTTACTGAAATGTGTTATCTTTGGCATCAATGAAAAATTGTTTGCCAGGGCATGCTATACCCCCCTCCTCNCAAAGCAAGCCAGGCGTAGCTGTGGACTTATGACGTCACCGAGAGAGAGCGAGCGAGGAAAACAGGGGGGATGCAGTCACAGCCGGTCAAGGAATGGGCACGAGATTTGACTCGCGTAAAAGCGATTAGCACGTGTGTAGTCTTATTAGGGTGGCCTGCGGGGATTGCAATAAGTAATTGAATAGGTATAGAAGAGACTTGGTTGCACAGATATTGTAGTTTGTCTTATCATCAGAGAAACAACGGACAGCTTTAACTCTTTCTATACCACATGCCATATGGGGTAATGACCACTATAATACTTGGTCTATAAGAAAAAAATGTACACTAGGCCATTTCAAGAGTGAATGCAAGGCCCAAAGATGACAAAAGGGTATGATGTTATATATCATTTTGAAGGCAAAAGCCATGAGCACACGAATATTAAAGCCATACGAATACGAAACAATTTGTAAGGCCACTTACAAACACCGATACATCAGTGTATGGTCAAAATGGCGACCACTCGCCCACCGATATATCGGTAGGCTATATGGTATAGAAAGAGTTAAAATCTGAAAGTCTGGTAAGATTCTGTAAGCAAATCTGATCGGAAAATCGTGGTAAATAATAAGACGGCGGTTACTGGCACTTCGAGGATACGTAGAAGGTAGACTAGACTAGTCGTATTCAGCGGAGATTAAATGTTTATGTTTATTAATTTTAGAGGGAAAAACCAGAACCAGACTAACAATACTTGACCTTTTTGTTTACCCTCTCAATTCACAGATCCCTATCGATAATAGAACCCTTCACTTTAGTCTTCTGTAATGACTAATGGGGCCCCTGATGGTGCTGACAGTGAGTGGAGTGATTTGACTAAACTGAACTGCTGAGAATGAGTGAATGTCCGTAGACTAGGTTAGGTCAAGATCTGGTTTAGACACTAAGACAGAGATGACTAGGTTAGAGGAATAACTAAAGATTAATAAAAGGTGACATTCTGATTGGCATTCCTTACAGATTCTGGCGACCACAATGCGACGCATCCACTTGCAGGACTTTGGCCTTTCCTTTTTTGATCTCTAGGCTCTAGCTAGCCAGTCAACACAGTGAACAAACAGGAAGAGGACTCTTTAACTTTTGAATTTTAGAGACAGAAGAGTCTTCATGGATTTGACCTTTGACCCGAGCCGATGTTTAGCAAAGATGTAAACAAATAGTCTAGTAACAACCAAAACTCTCTCATCATGTATAAAAATCTTTAAATTGTGTTTTGATACGCAAAAGTTACGAGACAAGACAACATTACGCGTTGACTGCCAAAGCCAGTACAATCACAAACAACTTATAAATGAATAATTGTACCATTTACTGAAATGTGTTATCTTTGGCATCAATGAAAAATTGTTTGCCAGGGCATGCTATACCCTCCTCCTCTCCGCAACTATCTTTCTATTCTTCATTATTTGCCATAGATCTGGGCATAATAGAAACACATAAGCAGGAAGGAAAATAGGCAGGCAGGCAGGCAGGCATTGCTGTTAGTTTCGATCCCAGAGTAAATGAATGCAAGCCACCGAAAACAAACAAACACACACACACACACACACACACACTCTCTCTCTCTCTCTCTCTCTCCTCTCTCTCTCTCTCTCACACACACACACACACACACACACACACACACACACACACACACACACCCATACACACATGTAGACTAGTCGAGGCTAGTCGCTTAGTATTTAGTAAACGTGTCATTGATGACTCAACTTTCCCCATTTCACTGAAGGAAACTGTGGTAAAAACTGGACTTCCCGATTGTGACTATATAGGTGGCAAGATACGTATTACGTTTAGTAGCCAGCATAAATAAAATGAAATAATTATATTTTCTGGAAAGTATAGGCCCTATCACTAAGGATTTATCAGAATCAATGTGAAATAAAAAATCAAACTCGAGATGAAAAGCCTAAAAGCACTCAGGTTACCACTAAAAAAAATTCTCGTCTCTGCCGAAAGTCGACCCAAGACTGTCACCAGGACCATAACTAACACCCCCACAATCCCTACAATGCGGGGAAGGAGGCGAGGGCCAAAGGGGAAGGGGGAGGGGAAGAGGAGGTCGAGAGGGAGGAGAGAAAAGAAGAGAAGAGAACAAAGATCTGACACGACTTTCGTCGACTTGTCTTTTCCCTCTAGGAAAAACAGACACCAGCAAAAAAAAAGAAAAAACCCAAAACACCTGAAAGAAACAGATAAACAGAAAACTCTAGAAAATTAGACAACTCTGGCAAACTTAATGATATTTATCCTCTCCTCTATCTTCCCCCTTCCTTTCATAAAGCTTCTAACCTCAATCCTCTCATCCAGTAAAATTCATTCCCATCATCATCATCATCATCACCACTATCATCATGTGTGTGGGTGCGTTTATGTATGTATGTGTGTGTGTTTACGTATGTGTGTATGTGTTTGTGTATATTTATGTGAGCATTTGAGAAGTGTGTTAAGGTCACTGGTGAACACTAGACTCGCACGTGGACATTAGGGACCGTTTCAGTAATTGCTGTGAAGTTAGCGTCCATGTGGTGTAGTGGTAACACGTTCAGACTTGCAAGCTGAGAGACCCGGTAGGGACGGGCAAGCAATTTTCTAGTGTATGTTTTTTCCGGCCCTTCTTCTCAAACTTGATAATTCACAGTAATTTGGAAAAATCCCTGGTGGCACACTTCCCTAAAATAATATATATGTAACATTTAAAAAATAATTATCAGACTGAGCTTATATTCCTCCCCCTTAAAGAATGTACCCGGTTACATAAGGCTATAAAGTCTGTGCTTTATTCGTTAAACTTCCTTGTTACCGACTCCGAAAAGCCGCTATTTAGTCCAGACCAGACAGGAGGCGATATGGTAATCTACTTTCTTTCAACAGCCGATGATAGGGTAGCAGCCTTTTAGTAAACTTGACAAAACTGACTTTACTGTTGAAAATAAGAAGTCGAACATAACAGAATAAGTCAGAAAGAAGTCACAGATCATAACAGAATACAATAGAAAGAAAGAAAGCCTGTCGTAACTTGTTTTTTTTTTCAAGTTTTAGACTGATTTGGATTTCGGAGAAAGTCGTGCAGGATAGCAGTTTCCGGTGGCATGTCTGTAGATCTCTGTACAATCGGTTAATGATCAACGGTGCTTTCGATTGTCCCACTTATTTGCTACAGGGCAATCGATAACAAGTAAAAGTAGACTTGCCCTAGATGATTTCTATATCCAGATTTTAAACCGTCAGCAATTGCCGAAAATGCAGTCCTGCCTGAGGAGAAGAAAATATCTCAACGCTGGAGAGTTATTACCCCTGCACACGATCGCCTCCTATGGTATTACTTCCCTTGCCATTTAGTCTAAAATGCCCCTGTTGTTCCATTGCCTGGGTTCCACAAGCTGAGATAAACTGGAGAGACATGGGCGAAATTACAGTAGAACCCAGATAATGATGATGCACCCACCATTCAGACCAAGTTCCCTAGTAAAGTTATCAGGAGATTGTCTTATTCATAGTGATTTTCATAAAGAATGAAACAATTGGGACTTGAGAGTCTGCTAAAGGGTGACCCGGNNGGGGGGGGGGGGGGGGGGTTGTGTTAAGCGATAGTTGTGATAACAAGGTTCTATTGTATATCATTCATGTTCATGAATATTGTCGAATGACGCAATGCAAAATGAAATGATCATATTGTTCAGAATGTTTGTTCCGTTCTGGTGACAGGAGCCCAAGTCACGTGGGAGCACGTGACAGTTTTATAAAATAATTCGGTCTCTTCACACCAATGAAACAAACTGCACAAGATCCCGTATCTTTACAGACTTCTTTCATATGGATTACGACGTTATAAATCAACATGTCATGAAACTTTTCATCGTCGAACTTCAGAATCAACTCAAATTCATTTAAAAAAAAAAAAACGGAAAAGGGGAGGGGGAGGGGACAGAATATACATCTAGTTCTTGATGATGTAGTGAGTAATGCTATCACAGGTTGTGAGGAATAATATTCCACACAGGAATGTTGTCACAGTTATTCCACATTCGCCTATGTCATTTTTAAAACGATTTGAATTGTTTATATTACTGTTATCTTCCATTTATCTTCTTTTTCTTATTAAAAAAAATGTAGTTTTGAATCGTTATTATATTATCGAAATGCTACAAACTAAACCAGATCTGCCTCATCGTTCAGCTTTGAGCCACAGGCTAAGAGCACTAAATTTTCTCAAAACCCCCCAAAAATGACCATGGCGAATGTGGAATATGAGCGTTAACGATATCAGAATTTATGTTCTTACATCAGCGACCAAAATAATCATATACTGTACTTAAGAACAGCTCCACTGGACTTTGTTTGCTCTAATAAATCTTTTCATTCCCAAGTTGTTGGTGACATGAGCTCTTGATCCAGCTATGGAAATTCCAGGTCAACTTTTAATAGCATGATAGAATTTCTTGAACTTCCTGTTTCTCTCTGCTGACGTGGTGGCGTGCACAAAAAGCTGTTTTTTAGATATTACTTGACCTAATTTTCGGACGCTTGTACTTGAAACCAGTTGGCTCTGAGCCATAAATTTTTGCGCCTTATGGTAGTAAAAAATTAGAATACAGATTATATTGCATGTATTTTATCGTTTGTTTGTTTTTTATTTTTTCGGGAAGAGCGGGGGTTGGGGGGGGTAGTGGGTGAGGGGTTGCCAAACCGATGTAACACTGTCATGAATGCTCGAGACGAAGTTTACAAGGACTTTCTTCCATCTCTCTCCCACCCTCTCCTTCCCCCACCCATTTTCTTCGTCTCTTTACGATGGTCTTACCAGGATTTCACCAGTCTGTGCCTTATACTTTTCACACGTTATCGGCCCAAGATTCACCTGGTCCGTTCTGGTTATTGGCAACTTCCTGTTATTCCCAACCATTTTAGATAAGAGTTGTACTGCATTTTCTTGACCAAACACAACGGATACCTGCAAATCCTCTTAACGGCAACATGTTGCATACTCCCAAGGAGATATAAGCAAAACGGAGTCATCAGGTATAATGACCAGTAGAGTACAGGTATGATTATCAGGTGCAAGTTGTTTTCCCTAGAATACATGTGACCATGACTCTGTTTTCTGGTCGTGTTGTGATTCAAGGATTCACATCCACATCCCTGCATCCCCTCATTCCCACACCGCCTTATCCTCTCTCTCATTCCCTCATCCTCACACCCCTTTATCCCCATATCCGTAATTCCCCTATCCCCACACTTCTTTATCCCCATATCCCCACATTCCCTTATCTCCTCACCCCTTTGTCCCCATATTTCCCTCCAATGCCTTCATACCCTCCTCACCTCCTCACCCCCTCATCCCCACGTCACGGATGTTGATTTACGTATCTTCCCTAAAGAACCAACATGAACAAAGCCACTGACATATTAGTATTTTATTCTTTCATTTTTCATTCCCTCAAAAGACATGTCATTGGTGGAGAATGAAAAGTTCAAAGTAAAGTGCCTAATCATGTTTGAAAGACCCAAATTTGTCGACAGATTATTGGAAGTGATCGCATCGCTGACTGCAATTTTTGGCACCGTTTGACATGATTACGTCGCAGTTGCCAGGGAACATGAAATTTTCGGAAAGGTGAATTTATTGGAGTTCTCTAGTTTGAACTAACTGAGAAAACCAATAAAACCTCGCGATAAACTGCGTTACTGTGTACCTTACAATGCATTCCTCTTGCCTACACATTTTCTCTCTCTCTCTCTCTCTCTCTCTCTGATTCTAATTTTTTCTCTCTCTGTTTCTTATTTTCAATTTCTCAAATTCTCAACTCTCCTTACCTGTCTCTCTTTCTCTCCTTCACTTTCAATTTTCCACATTCCCTGTCACCTGTCATTCTTCCCTTTCCCTCTCTCTCTCTCTCTCCTAACCACTAGTCCCTATCCCACCTATATTTTCATCCCCTAAATTCCTGACTCTCCTTCTCTTTTACTCTCCCATTCTGCTTACTCGTCCATCTCTCTCATTTCTCTCTCTCTCTCTCCTCGTCTCCTTTAGTTTTTTTTTTCTTTATGGGTAAATAGCGCAGCTCTTAAGACAGTCGTACGATCTTCTCAATAAACCCTTCCCTCCCACATACAGAACGCACAAAGAAGGAGGGCGTTTAAATTTCATCTAGTATGTTAACGCCAAACGACTACAGTAAAACCCTCACTCATACGTTAATGAACGTATTGCGTTAACTACAGTTAACACAATTACTGTTTTGGGAGTTTCCCGTGGTTATCACAGTGCGTTAAGTAACGTAAGGATTATGCATACGGTCACTGATCTTCAAATACAAGATTATTGACTCCAAGGCGATTGAGGAAGCAAGAATGTTTGTGAGTTGTAGACAGCTTCATTAGCTGGCTTCAGCCGAGCTGCTCTAAGTTTAAGAATGCAAAAAGCGTGACAAATGTACAAACGTGTCATCAAACTTTCACACAAATTAAAACACACACACACACACACACACACACACACACACACACACACACACACACACACACACACACACACACACACACACACACACACACACACTGTACATATACTAGTGAACTTAAATACAGCGAAGTTATTTCATTTCATATTGTCAGATGGATGATTTGATTACATAGTCACTGGATTTACGAAACTAATGGCTTAGAGAAAAAAACAGCAACCCTGTCCAACGACGAAGCTAATATTAAATAATCGGACAAAAAAAACAAAAAAACCAAACCTGGTAAAAGTATTATGTTATTGCTGACGTATAAACTCAAAATTTTTCCCTATGGTGGGAGATGACGTCACGAAAACTTTAGATATTTGACGATTTTTCATTCCGACTCATAATGGTGGCGGAGATTTTTATCTGACAGTCAGTAGGATTAAAATTTTACTTTTATTAGCCTTGTACTTGAACAGCAGCAGTGTCTTTGGCAAGATCGCAGTATTTTATACTTTATTAAACCAAACTACACTGTATTACTCGAGAACCATTGGCTCGGATTTGTTTGGCAAATGGGTAAACTTGTTTCGTATACGGAGCATGATATATCTTTAACTTTAGGGATTTTGTAATCAAATTATCTAGATCTATCTGAAAATATGAAAAGGAAATAAATGCGTTACTGCTTTGGCTCATTTAACTTTGGAGCATATCGGCAAGAGATAGCGACTGAACACGTCAGCAACTGATAAAAATCACATTATCCGTTTTCGCCTCGGTTAAGGTGCGGACTCGAAGATCAAATTATGGAAAAAAACATTTTGTAGCAGCCATTAAACGTCAAAATCGTGGAAATTTTTCTCTCTCTCCTCCCCCTCCCCACTCCAAACCGCCTCTTTGTGTGTTCTAAAGCAGAAAGAAGTTACTTTCTAGGACGAGTTTGCTGTGACGATTGACGAGCAGATATGAGCAGGAGATTAACTTACAAATATAATAATATATACAGTCGGTATATAAATGTTTCATTTCTCCACTTTCTTTGTCTCTCCACTTATCCATAATCGCGCATGCTTTCTCTCTCTCTCTCTCTCTCTCTCTCTATCTTTCATTCTCCCTGCCTGCCGTCCTCTTCTTTCCTTCCTTCCATTCTATCCATGGGCGGGGCATGAGAGCGACATTCACCATCCTATCAGGAAGTTGCACACTTGTCCTCTCTACCCTCTGACTTAAAACGATGGGAAAATCCGTTTCTTCATAACTGATCTAAAAATAGGCCACTCTTACGTCAGATTGTGACATGTGACACGGTTTACTAAAGTTCATCGTGCAACAATCCTGTCCAAATTTGGCGTTAAGAAGACCTTGACTAACCGTTTATCCTGTTTACACCTCAATGTTAAAACCAGCAAGTTTTATGATATGGCAGATATGCAGGCAGCTACAACTGTTTTTATGGGTGACGTGCGCGAGATCACGGTTTTCCCTGATAGTAAACAATGCTATCTCATAGTGCTGTAAATATTCCACTTGAACGGACAGTTTGAAGTGGATAATTTTAAAATACAAGTGGATTGTTATTGGCCTCTTGTGACTCATTTAATTACTTTCGGGAAATCCAGTTTTTACCACTAAAGGAATAAAAAATTATATATATTATATTCATGTTCTGTTCTGTACTTCGTTATCTGCAGGGGCGTATCGGTTTTTTTTCTGGATCATTTAGCACTCATATCCAACCGGCTGATTACTTGAAACTATCAATGCCACTGTATATGAAGAGAGAGAGAGAGAGAGAGAGAGAGTGGGAGGGAGGGAGAGAGAAAGAGGAGGATGTGCAGGGGGAGAAGAGACGAAGAAAGAGGTGGAGAGAGAGGGATAGAATGAGGAAGAGGACAAGAGAGAGGAGGAGAAAGGGCGAGAGAGAGAAAGAGGAGAAGAGAGAGAGAGAGGAGGAGGACGAGGAAGTGAAGGAGGAGGAGAGGAGAAGGAAGAGAGAGAGAGAGAGAGAGAGAGAGAGGAATAATGGAAGAAGAGAAGAGGAAAGAGAAGAGGAGGAGAAAGAGAGGAGAAGGAGGAGAGAGCAAGAATGACAGAGAGAGAGAGAGAGAGAGGGGGGGGATGAGGGAATGAGAGAGGGAGAGGGAGGAAGGGGAGAGAGAGAGAGGACAAGGAGCGAGAAAGAGGGAGAGACAGAATGCAAAACTATCGCTACTCTGCATTACTGTTATATCAAAAAATGACGAAGGTTCTTTAGCCATATTTAAAATCATTTATAGTATGAATGAATATCAGGCCACAATCGGGAATTTCCGACCGTGCATGTGAATTTTATAACTGCTGATTACATTTTCACCGCACCGCAGATTGAGAATAAAAATATTTTGTGTTGTGCACCACATTGCAAAGTTCACACTGCACGCCATTTCCATAATCTCAAACGAAAAATGTGCATAGCCCTTTTCTGCAACTTGAACAAAAAAAAACAAACCAAAAACCAAAACCTCTCTGATCCTCTGTGCACCGAATCAGCATTATTGCGCAAGGTCATGTTGTGAGTTCGCAATGCAGAGAGAGGGATTTGAAAACACTGCGGCAACAGTTGTGTGAGACGGAAAAATACTGACCAATTCTCCCTCAACGCGAAGACCAGCATGAAACTGAAATTATGTAAATTCATCGCTGTATAGAGGGTAACTTCATTATTGTTCTGCCATTTCTACAGAGAGACTAAGAGGAGATGGTTCTTCTACGACACACAATTCTTCTTGTTCACAACACCTTCTCCCCTTGCTCTTCTCTGAACACCCGAGTTTGGTTTATATGTTAAAAACCATAACGGGAATTAATTGAGTTACATCCCTTGATAAAAGAGGGTGAGAGCCCTTGGAGGAAATGAGAGAATAAAAATGACAGTTAGAGCGAAGTTTGTTTTTGTTTACGTTTTACATCAGTTTAGATTCCCTACATTTCCTCCTTGTTTACCATTGTCTATGTTGATAAAGTAAAATCCTATGTGAAATTGAGAGATTCGTATTGTCCACAGTAAGGATAGGCCTATGCTTTGGTTTTGTCATGACTCACAAATGTTTCGTCATACTGTAAATTCTATCATTAGGGGCACGTTTTTCTCTAATGTTCCTAAAAGATAAGATATTCGTGGTTTTGTGAAATCCACGTTACCTGTGAACTTTTTGATGAGGAAATATTAAGATCAAGGAAAATCTAAGACTGCATGCAAACAATCACTGCAATATATTAGTTTCCGAGAAATATGCAGAAGGACTGTGTGCATGAATTTGTGAGTAAGCTACAATAACCGTTAATTCATGATACAAACATGGATAATATATTACCGTTATTATAATTTCTATTTTAGGCCTACAGATGAAACGATCATTTACAAAAAAAATAGACCAAAAACACTAAGTTATTAAGATTTCCTTCTTCTTGCTCCATCGAAAAGAAGCCGTAAGACTGGTAGCGATCCTAAACGATATAAATTAAGGCTCTATTCATAATGAGCCCTGCAATGTTCAGATGTTTACAGTATC
Source organism: Ellobium chinense (assembly GCA_033807755.1). Classification (NCBI taxonomy): domain Eukaryota; kingdom Metazoa; phylum Mollusca; class Gastropoda; order Ellobiida; family Ellobiidae; genus Ellobium; species Ellobium chinense. The sequence goes on along the minus strand of JAWQUT010000555.1, from coordinate 73,293 downwards.
ATCTAGAGAGTACAATACCAGCCTTTCGTTGCCGAAAGGAAAAAGAAAATGGAAAAGGAGATTGGAGATCGTGAACGGAAATGATCTTCCACAAAAAGGAAAAAAAATCTGTAATCTTGCATTATAAAAGATTTTTTTTTAAAATGCTGTCAGTAAAGTCTGTAATCTATTTTTCTCTCAGATTAATGGCAACTTTTAAACTTCCTCCCTCTCACTTGCTACTGCCTTTGGATGCAATACATCTCTGTACATTATAGGAGTGTTGAATCTGTGAAACAATGTGTTGGATTCAGATTATCAGTGAAGAAAACTTGCTAACACTGGATGAAACACGAAGTTGATGTTCGAGCATGTCATACAATGCATTTAGCACTAGATTTAGATACACACGACAATATATTGGTCATCTCAGGTTCACAGATAACATGGACACCACGCCCCTGATTAGCTATGCCACAATATGATACTTGTCTCTCGTCAGCATTTATTATACATACCCTTATATAAATGTCGCTTATGCCCCAACATTTGTGACACCGTCGCAAAGAAGAGAGAGAGAGAGAGAGAGAGAGAGAGAGAGAGAGAGAGAGAGAAGAGAGAGAGAGAGAGAGAGAGAGAGAGAGAGAGAGAGAGAGAGAGTGGATGAAAGATGAAAAATTAAATTTGCAATCTTCACAGTATCTTCGCTCCCTTCCCTGAGTATCGATATGACTCTGCACGTCTGACTGTGGAGATATTTTATTGTAGGAACATCATTGGAGAGGGCAGGTAAGAAAGAGGGAAGGAGGCAAAATCTGATTTCATTTGCCAAACAACTGCCGGATAGAGATGACATAGGGAAGATTAGGGAGACTGACAATAAAAAGAGGAAAAAAAACATTCAGTTGATAAACTGGCCAATCTGGCACCGTTACGCTTTAATTTTACAAAAGAGCGCCAGAAATCAATGCATGTTTTTCATGTGGGTTGCTATTTTGTTATTTGTGTTCCGCTAATAATTAACAGCAATATTTGAAGCCTGCATCACATAAATTGAAGTTGGGCTTACAAAGTACACATTGACCCTGGCATTCTCACTGTATATATCTTTTCATCGGTGACACAAACGTGCATTTTAGAGAGGGCCGTGGAAGGAGGAGGGTGCAAGTTATGTACTTTACATTGCCCTGGGTGGATATAGACCGACCAGGTGTAACGGGTTAGAACATCAAGGTCAGGAGCTGGGTGAAGCAGCTTGGCTGACTGGAGAGATATTTCAGAACTGGGTGTGATTATGACCTTCCTATGGCGACAAGGTGACTGTGGGGATGGAGGGGGTGGGGGTAGGA
>JAWQUT010000555.1:42923-64190 GCA_033807755.1 Ellobium chinense | reverse complement strand
CTGTCTGTCTGTCTGTCTGCCTGCCTGCCTGCCTGCCTGCGTTGCCTGCCTGTCTCCAACTATGTCTAGGCTACATCACGTTCAGCACTAACTGATTCGGTACAAAAAACTAGGCCTACTGTTTAAGCATTATTAGTGTTAACTCCTATAAACTGTATTTTGTAAAGAGAGATTTTGACGATTGTATTTCCCTTTTATGGCTAATTTCCTTGACTCAAAAAGCCAAACGTGTGCACAGCATATCATTTTCAAGAAACACCCGGCGGCCTTGTGGATGAAATCGACTGTAACAGCGACTAGACTATTATAATGGACGAATATCACCTGACAGCTGTGTTCGATTACTAACAAAATCCTGTGATGGAGGGTATTTGCAGGGGCGTAACGATATTTTCGAGAGATGGCAGATTTAGGAAAAACACATCAGTTTCCCATTGGGACTTGAAATTATACTTTCTTTGCTACAGTTAAAAAAAAAACAACAAACAAACCAAACAACAACAACAACAACAATAAAAAAAACCTCAACAGATCTACTTTGCAAACTGGTTCATATTAATTGATGGCCACAGAGATCTTGAGATGTTGTATGCCGTAGGGTTCTAAAAGCGAACGATTTTTTTCCTCTTGTGCTAATAAATTAGTTTCTCTACAGCCTCTCACGAGAATTCCCGGAATCATTAATCTCTTTCTTGATAGTTTTCAACTCACTGAGCTGATAGAAAGTTCTCTTGAAAACGACAGGGTTTTCTTTAAGTTTTTAGACGGATAGACATTCAATGCAAAGGAATGAAAACTTATGTTCTCTCTCAGCCATACCTATTCTGCATGCAAGGCCCCACACACTAGATACCTCAAACTTCTGATTTGTCTGGTAAAATTTAAAAAAAAAAAAAAAGATTGCACAACCCAAGGAAGACATGTATGTAGTCAGATTGGAAGACCTCAGACCAGTAATGCTTTATCTGCTCGTAGAGAGTATCAGCGACCCGGACATAGGTCAGTAAATATCATATCAGAAACATTCATCCTGAAATAGAGAAATGCTCTCCATATTGTAGTCTCTTTAGCTTCCCCGCCCCTCGCCCAAAGATCATGTGAGAATCCGCTTGTATCTGCTCGTTTCCTTACTTCCTGATGAGTTGAAGTTGTAAACTGGTGAAGACAAGTTCCTTGCATACATTTAGTAAATTGCATACACGGGAATGATGGTACATGTAAATGTGTCAATCTCCTTGTTCTCCAGTTATTATCTCGTATCTCTATCCCATCCACAATTAAGGGTGGAGCCGCCACTGATTATTTTAGAAACTGTAAAGTTGACGAACTCCACGCCGCCAAGCCGCAGTGACATTTCTATACTGCTATGAATAACGTAATATAAAAGATGAGAACGCATATTTCACAGTCCTGAAATTATTTCAATATGGTTATAATGAAAAGTATTCGAACATGAAACTTTTTCGATTCATCGTCAATTACCAACTGGAGATGGGCGATTCTTTTATATTTTAGAACCGAGTTGTTTAGGACATCGGAATTGGTAGAATGGAGTACGACTCCAAGTACTTGCAAGAGAAATTTAGCGGGTTACCAATGAAGACGAGACGTGAGCGCTGGGTTATCAACCTGGGATACATCAGTAGGGTTTTAGTGACCTAGAAACCAAGAACATTTCACTCCCTATATAATAACTTTGTATGCCTAAGACTTTTTACATGAAAACTGATGGAATCGGGAGGGTTAAAGAAGACCGCCAGTGGTTGGCAGGATAAAGAGTTGTGTGACACCCAAGATTGTGAGATCCTAATGTAAAATGTACAGACTGGCATTACTAACAAATGAATCAGCTTTTGCACTGTGAATGATATATATTTTTACATCGATCTAGGTATTATTCACAGATGTCGCTGTCAAGAAATCTTACACGTTTGTTCCAAGAAATCTAATACACATACTAATACAAATGTGTAAGATTCATTCGTAATAATCGCTAGGCTTCATTAAATAACTATAGTCTATTTATTAAGGATTTTGGTATCGGTTCTATTCCAGTATCTATAATCAATTTCCATCAATTCCTGGTGTGAAATAGGGCTGTTAGCACTGGAATCGGAATCGCCCTATCTCTAAAATCAGTAGCAGACGACACCAACAGTGGTGCTGGGCGACACCTCCAGCCCTTCGTACTCATGATTACTGATTACTCTACGCATATGTAATCGATTAAAATATTTAATTGATTAANGGGTGTAAACTGATCAGGCTAGAAATTTATTGTGGTTATAATAATTATACTGCTGATCTCTCCTTTTCAGACAAGAGCTTCATGTGTCATCACTCAGCGATAAAGTTTTGTTCCCGCCTCGCGACCGTGTCTGCGTGTTAACGTGTCATTATGATATGAATAGAGCGTAGTAAGACCTCACGAACACAATGTTTCAGGCTCAATCAGACATTAAACCTTAGTTGTTATATTAACTATTGGCGTAGATGTTGGCTGGGTGACACTACAGGAAAAAAGAGAAAGGGCCGGGAAATGAAGGAGAGAAGTGTATTTTTCGTAAGTCACATCTTCTAGAGGCCTTTTTTTTTTCTTGCAGTTATCATTTTTTCGTGCAGGCGTGCAGTATTCGGGAAGTAATCAAATAATCAAAAAGTAATTAGTACTGACAATTTTCAAAAGTAATCATAATAATAGAGTACCATTACCTGAGTATGCCCAGCACTCTCCAAAAGCCGTCATGGGAGACACTCATTTTTATTAAGTACGGTACTCACGAATCCGAGTACACATCTTTAGAAGATTCGCGAATCCAAATCCGATTTTAATTCAAGAGGCGAGGGAAGGGAGGGAGTTGTGGTCATGCTCAAAGCATTTCCATAGAAAAAGCAAAGTGACAGTATAGAGAACCCATATTACCAATGGTGTTCCCAAATTTGATAGAATCAAGAACAAATTACATTGAAACAAGAATATGTTGCATAGATCTAGGCTTGACACTCTACGCTGAAAGAAAATGTCCAGTGTTGATTCATTCAAAGGGAGAAAGAGTATGAATACGTGCCACGGGCCAACTCGCGACTACCGAAAAAAGGAGCATAATCTATGGGGAAAATCTGGACATTTTTAGAAAAGGAAAGCAAGAAAAGCAACTCTGGGACATTTCTCGCTAAAATCAGGTGAAAATCTTCATAATGATTTTTTTTTCCATTTTGAAAGTGGGTTTTTAGGGAAGAACTAAATATAGGTGACATTCCACGGTTTTAGAATTAATCCAAGGGGTCAGGGTTGATAATAAGAAATCAAAAGGAACATTTTTGAGCCATTCCTAGCCGAAATTTGGTAAAAATATTGTTATCGTAACTTGTCTTCCTTTAAAGGGTGGGGGTGGGGAGTAAGGCAAAGCAAACATGAAAGACAATCCAGGGACAATAAATTAAAGATGATACCATACTCTTCCAGTGCCGGCCTAAGGAGAAATATTCAACAATATTATATTGACATGTGCTGCATTCACCTGTCTACCTGTTCAAGCAACAAACATTTTGCACCAGAAAGTAGTAAAACTTTATAGAAAAATACCACACTGTTAATTTAGTCTAAGAGGAGTCTGGGATCCGCCCCCAATACCTTTCCATCTGTAATATTTGAATACCCAAGTTTGTATGATACTCTCTAAACATAACTTCTGGATTTCAGAGTCAATTGAAGCTTGTGTCTATAACAATGTAAAGCATTAAATCTGCTACATTACATTTTGGCAAGATATTTTTTTCACCAGGCGCAAAATGCTCCTCGAGCTGCCTTTATGTTAAGTTCATTCAAAAAAATAGTTAGACATAATATCCCCCCTCCCCCCCCCCTCTCCGAAAGAAAAAGGAAACAAATAAATTAAGATAATATGTTGGTCATCTGGAATCATGAACGGGACTGTCTGGCTTCCTTCTTCTTCATCTCTCTTTTTCTCTCCATCTCCCTCTTCCTCTCCCTCACTCCTCTTCACTCTTCTTTTTTTCTTCTTTATTTATCTTGCTTTTCGCCTTCCTTCCCCGGGGACTCCTGACCCCCGCGGTCACCTGCATTACAGGGACTGAGGGGTGCTAGTTACGGCCCTGGGCTTACGTGCGCAGACACTCGTCGTGTCGTAGCAAGGAAAGGAGCTATCCGTAAAAAAAGGAACCAGTTCCAAGTGAAGAATCAGTTCGAAGGAATCGCTGAGTTTGGACTCGACTCCTAAATCGGTCCCGTCCAGGCCTGTAATGTTTTGGTCAGCAGACGACAGATTTAGCAGACTGGAAAGGGTCGACGACATCTAAGATCTAAGACTGATACTCATAGGCTAAATATTAGGATTTAATCTCTAGATAATGCTTAGTCTAGTTTAATTTAGAGTAAAAAACAGGGCCAGAAAATAAAAAAAAAAATCCAACAACTTACACATGAGAGAACAGAGCGACCTGAAAGAAAACGATAATGTCACTGTCTAGGACCAGTCTAAAATGTTTTGTTTCCTTCCTCATCAACTTCTCTCTACCCTTGAACCTGACACTAAATCAAGCACAGAACCTGTCACTAAACCAAGTACTAGATCTGGATCAAAGTGGGAGATTCCCAAGATATTACCAAAAGTTTTCCTAAAGTAGATCTTAAAACTAAACAGTTCTATGCCTAGACTAGACTAGGTCTAGACTAGACTAGTCTAAGTTGATGATAATGGTAATGATATGTTCTGTTCAACTGTCTACAGCTGGATGATGTTCCTTGTGACACTTTGGTACCTGCTGTGGCTGCTGATGAAGATAGAAATGATAATGAAGATAAAGATGATGATGATGATGATGATATAGACTAGTCTAGATGTAAGTCTACTATATATGTCTCCTCCCGTCTACAGGTGCTCAACTCACCAAGCCTAGGAGACTACAAGACATGGACGAGGATCAGATGGAAGACAAGGACAAGATTCAGGATCGGTGGACAACATGTGTGTATTTGGTTTGGAATGTTGTTGTAGTTGTTGTGATGATGATAGTGCGATGCTGGTGCTGTTAGTGCTGCTGATGGGACTGGCTGAGTGTGGATTTGATGATCAAATTCTCTTACTGATCTCTAGACTATTAGACTAACCATCAAGTTAATTCCAAGAATTTTCTCTGCTAGGATCTTTGCACATAGATGCTGTTGTTGATTTTGATGGTGTTGATGATGATAATGACAATGATGATGATGATAATAGGATGATAATAAAATGATGATGATATCTTGATCAGTCCACAGTAATCACAAGACTAAACGAGTCTAATAATATTATTAGTGATACTGATAATGATGATGATAATGAAGATAATTAATGATAATACTAATAAACCATGTGTATCTCCACAGGTGTACATGAAGAGGAGTATTTCCAACATGAAGGTGAATTGCAGGAGAAGAAGAAGGACTGTGTGAAAAATCCAGAACATCAGGAGTTTATTCAAGCTTCTGACTTTAAACTGGAAAATCTTCCTGAAGGTCACCGTGACAAACTGTGGTGGGATTTCATCCAAACTGTTATTTTCTTGACCGTACGTCTGATTGTTCGCTACACCAGTAAAGCCAGGCCTGATGACTACCCGGATGCTCACATGAGAGGTTTTCCCTTGTGGCGGACTGGAAGTGGGATGGTGAGGAATGTGCACAGGAAGTTCACAGAGAAGAACGGTGAAACTTGTCCTTGTACAGAATGTCTTCAAAAATCTCCTGACCAGCGCAAGACAAAATGGGGCGGGTTTATGGTGATGACCGCCCGTCATGTCGTATTCGACAACACAGAATGTGAAAAGAGCAGATGTGATGTTGGGTTTGATCGTGATGAGGACATAGACAAGTGTTCCAAGTTGTACGGTGTGAAGGTGTTGTACAGTTACATCAAGGAAGACAGGTGTGATATGGTCTGTGTTACACATGATGAAAATGTCTACAACAAGATGGCGGAGATGTGCATGCGGTTTGGTGATCTACGGGATAAACTCTATGACAAATACAGGAAATCTGCAGATGTAAAGAAATTGTCTGAACTTCCGGTTGTCTGTGTGAGCCATCCCCACGGGATGTGTAAACAAGTGACTGTGGGGATGGGGGGAGATGAAGAGAGTGATGAACCTTACAAGTGGAGTTATACAGCACAGACATGTCCTGGGTCAAGTGGTGCTACAGTCTTTACACTGGGGAGGTGGGACAGTGAGTGGTGGTTTGGTCTTCATTCTACCCACAGTGGCTGTAACGAGGCAGGAGAAAATCAATGTGGTTATTACGGGTGGTGGTGATAGTGTTGTCTGTAGTAATTTCTCTCCTTGTGTCCACAGGTAAACAACCTCTCACAACTTTACACTGACCTACACTCTCACAACTATCATCATCTTCTTCTCATTATCTTCATCATCATCATCATCATCATCATTTTTATTATTATTTTTTTTTAATTATCATCATTATCGCTATTGTTGTTATTATCGTCATCTTCATTATCATCAACACATTTTGTGCACATTCGCATTTTCTTCAAGGACAAACAGGTAAGAGAAAGGAATGAAAGTTTCAGTTTTTATTCTTTCATTTTCCCATATCAGTTATTGTGCGTGCGTGCGTGCGTGCGTGCGTGCGTGTGTGTATGAATGCGTGTGTGCGTGCACGTGTGTGTTTGTGTGTGTGTTTGTATGTATGGAGGAGGTCGAATGGATGAGTATTACGAGTATGGGCTTGTTTGTGAGTGAGAGAAAGTATGTCGGCACATGTTTCTAAGTGAGAGAAAGTATGTCGGCACATGTGTGTGAGTGAGAGAAAGTATTACGGTACATGTGTGTGAGTGAGAGAAAGTATGTCGGCACATGTTTCTGAGTGGGAGAAAGTATTACGGTACATGTGAGTGAGTGAGAGAAAGTATGTCGGTACATGTTTCTGAGTGAGAGAAAGTGTGTCGGTACATGTGTGTGAGTGAGAGAAAGTGTCAGCACATGTGTGTGAATGAGAGAAAGTGTATCGGCGCAATCATGTGTGCAATTGAAATAATGTAGCCTACTACTCATCCAGTCCATCCGTCCGTCCGTCCATCCATTCATCAATCACTTCTTTCATCTTTTTATCCATTTGTCCGTCTCATTCATTCCTTCATTCATTCATTCATTCATTCATTCATTGATAAGAAGAGAAGATTATCTGATAACATCAAGGAGAGAGATTACACAATAGCTGCTGTATAGTAATGTATAAGAATGTCTTGTATTGACCAATAATGTAAAGTAACAACAGTATCATCTATTTCCTAGCACAGAAACCACAGATAAACACGAGTTAAATTGTTTCCTTTTCTGTTCTTCATTCTGTCTGTGTGTCCTGTCATGGTGTGTTGACATCCTAGTTTCACACACCAGACATTTCACCAAGGTATCAAGATGTCAATGTTTTTTTCACTGTTGGCTATATAAGGTTTTACACCTTTCATTCACTTATCCAGGGGACCCATGCCAAAATTCTTTCCACACATGTTGTTAAACTCTTCCTCCAAATTTTAACACAGAGAAAAATGCCCGTTAACTAATTGGATTTTTAGAACTTAGGCAGTGAAGCAGACTAGACTATCTAATATTTTAGGCCTTTTTTCACTCAGTAAACAGGGTAACCTTACCCACCTAGCAACAACCACAAAGTTTATATACTTGAGTGACTAAACCTCACCTATTCTGAGTCTACAAATGTATCTGCACCTATCTAAGCCTTTGAAATTAAATTCCAACCCCTTTCCCCCTTCCCATGACCGGTTTTCTGATTTTGTAAGGACTGATTACAATTATTTTAGGTTCTGTTGACATCTTCATACCTGAATAGACTTGACTTTAAGGTGTTGTTTTCATGTTTGGACCGTACACTCCTGTCATATGTGTGGATCAAAAGCTCGTGGGTTTGAATCCTGCTCTAGCCATGAAGTGAATGTCCTGAGTAATGGGTTCCTGGCTATAGGCAGTGAAAAGTTGTTGTTTGAATGTTGATGATCAGCGCCTGTAAGATGGCAGCTGTACTCTGTGGTCCCCGGGAGCTGAGATAGACTAGTTTGTGAGTGATCTGGCCTGCTGGGATATTAGTAATGTAAAGTCGCTCATTAATTATTGTTTATTATTTGCCATGTTTGCCAAGAATTGACTTCTACTCCATTAGTTGACATCTGTTGTGATGTTGGCTACAAGTGTCATAATGAACTTGAATGTAATCTGGTTTTTCACATTTAGATGGTAACATTATTTACATACAGTTGAATGTTTCTCATGATGTGATAATCTTTGAATAACTCAGATGATTGTTACACATGGAAATGTTATAGTTTTTGTTATATTTTCACAAATGTTATATTTAGCCAGGAATATACTAGGCTAGGCTTGCCAAATTCTTTGCTTTGTACAAATATATAAACATGTATTTTAATATTGTCTCATATACACATACAGAATTCTTCGTCGACACATTTTCCTCATACTTCTCTGATTCATCTATCCATCAATCCAGTCTTTCTATCTATCTCTTCCTAACCTACCAAGTCACTCTCTTTCTATCCATCCCTCCCCACTATTGACTCTCGCATTTACTCTTCCCCTCACTCTCTCACACTCTTCAAACCTAAGCTGTTCACTCACTCACTCACTCACTCACTCACTCACTCACTCACTCACTCATTCACGCACGCACGCACGCACGCACGCAGGCACGCACGCACGCACAAGTATATATCCATACAGTGTTTTGAAACTTTCTAGTACAAACTTTACATTACGTTTATCTATTTAAAATTATTATTATTACATGTATTATAGTTGATATTGTTACATTCCTATGTATTGTGTGTGAAACATTAGGCCTTTTATTCCATATCTTGTCATTCATTCATTCATTCATTCATTCATTCATTCATTCATTCATTCATTCATTCATTGTGTAGACTGTATATTAGTGTATGTGTTGCAGACTGTCAATATGAGGTTGATGTCGATAAACCAGGAATTCAGATATCAGGTTCTGAAGATGATTTCGGCCGTTTAATGTGGAATTTTTTATTGTTGCAGAAATCGAGAGTGAAATTATTTCAGAAAGATGACTGTTCATTATATTGGTGAATTAGAAATTGTAGATACATAATGAGTATTGGTATGGCAGGTGAAATTACTTTCATAGTCAAACAGCGTTTTTCAATAACAGTTTTCTGAGTTTTTGTGTTGCCTAATGTTGCCCTTACAAAAGGGTGATTCCCTAAAAATATCTTCTTTTTTTCCCACCAAATAAATGATAGTTGACTCACGATAATCTTACCAACAAATTGATTACGCCAAAAAGGACTTAAGTCTCATATTGACTGACCAGAAGAAGTCTATTACTGTAATATGTTTACTGTATGATACACTCATGTACCATTTCATCTCAAGGTCCGCTACTCTAGTGAATGTATGCAGCTCATGTCATGTCCCGTAGCCTGGAAAGGAAGACAAAATGTTATATTATGTTTCCCCTCCATCCACCCCCTCCCCACCATAGCCCCCTGCCCCCTCTCAAGACACGCTACACGGCTCGGGAACAAAAGTGAAAGCCAAACTAACAAATGGACAAAATGTACTGAGTAAAACAATAAACTTTCACACATCTGTTTTAAAAATATGTTTGTTCTTTATGTTTATATATCTCTCTTCTTGGATTTTGTGGTCATGTTGACTGTTGTGTTTTGTTGTTTTTTTTCAGTGTTTGGTGATGATGATGATGGTGATGACGATGATGATGATAATGATAATAATGATGTAATGATAAAGAGATGATGATGATGATGACGATGATGATGATGATGATGTGATGATAATGAATGGTGATAGTGATAATGATTTATGGACCCTCGGAATCTAATTCACTAAATTTTCTTTGAAAGTTTCTAACACGAAAAGTCGATTATCTTCAATAAATTCATCTTTCAAAAAGTTTTGTGTAGATTCTGTGCAGATCCATAAATAATTTCATTACTGATGATGATGACTTTCATTTCATTTATTCGTTTTATTTTCACTGATGAGGGCTTTTGCCGAAACGTTTGAAACAGTGACTGAACAGTTTTAGCTGTTTTACAACTTTTCTTCATTACAAGAATGTTTTGTTCAAGTAGTGTTTTACGTTTTTGGCTTACTGTACAATGACAATATTCTCAAAATCGATCCTTGGTCAAGTGGCTAGTTTGTGTTTTTTTTCCCCCGATATCTTTGGTGTTTTCTTTCTTCTTCATTTCTCTACACATTTATTTACTCAAGCTTTTCTCATGCATTCTACACTTTCCTGTTCATTAGGTTTCTTTACTAATCATGGATGGTGGTGGTGATGTTGATGGTGGAGGTGATAGTGACAGTAGTGATGTTGATGGTGGAGGTGATAGTGGTAGTTGTTATGGTGGTGATGATAACCTAATATTGGTCGTAGATGATGTGGTAACCAGTTTAGAAAGATACCCTCATGTAAAATAATTTGAAATCCAAACGTCTTGTTGGAATATACTGAAAACATATAAAAATAATTCTGTTTTTCAGTTGTTGCTGCTGCTACAGTTGTTGTTGTCACTGTTATTGTTGTTATTATTATTGTTGTTATTACCATAGAAGAAATAGTCTTCTCAGATAAGGACATTAAATTTGAGTTGTATGGCCAATGTGCCAGGGGAGTCTGTGACAATGGGCATATTGTGTGTTTTAAAAGTACGGTCAAACCCTGTTGTGTCAAAAGAGAGAGAGAGAGAAAGAGAGAGGGAGAAAGAGAGAGAGAGAGAGAGAGAGAGAGAGAGAGAGAGAGAGGGAGGGAGGAACAGCAAGGAAAGGGAAGGAAGCCTACAAAATCTTAAGTCTAATTAAAGAAAAATAAAACAAACTCACAAAACTTGACAACTCACTCGCTCAAACTCACACAAAATATATTACCGGTATTTAATTACACATTTAATATTTACATTACAACCACATACACACTTCCTTACTTCCTTACTGTTACACATTCTAATTATTCGCCATATTATAAGTTACTGCATTCAGATTCTCCGCCTTGTGGCAACTACAAGTCAATAATAAATCTTCGCCTAATGGCAACTACAAGTCAATAATGAATCTCCGCCTTATGGCAACTACAAGTTAATAATAAATCTTCGCCTTATGGCAACTACAAATCAATAATAAATCTTCGCCTATTGGCAACTACAAGTCAATAATGAATCTTCGCCTTATGGCATCTACAAGTCAATAATAAATCTTCGCCTAATGGCAACTACAAGTCAATAATGAATCTCCGCTCTATGGCAATTACAAGTCAATAATTAATCTCCGCCTTATGGCAACTACAAGTCAATAATGAATCTCCGCCTTATGGCACATACAATAATAACGTCCGCCCGTGGGCACATACAATCAAGGCTTTAATAACTCATCTTATGGTATAAGCCTCCATTTCGGAGACACCGGCACGCCTGACTCGGGTTCACAGGGTGTCCGTGTTGCCGACCCTGGCAGCCTGAGACACAATAGATAAATATACATTCAGTCGACAATGTCATCAATATATATTCATAACAAGTACTGTACTTACGTCCTTTTGTTATTCCCTTTGTGCTCGTCTATTCATACTTTCATACGTAGTATCCTACATCCTTCCAAGTAACTACTAATACACCCTGTCTACCGCAATTCCCTCTTTAGATTACTAAACATCCTATTACTCTTAATCTCGTTCGTACTGTCGATCTAAGACATATGCACATTTCCTGAAATGAGAGCGTATTGCAAGAGCTACCTTACATTTACTCACCATTCTGAATGGCGTCAAATATTACAAGAGCGATCCTCTGGAATCCTGCAGTTTCACCTGGCAAACCTGGATCGCAAGTACAGTTACTGTAAGTGCTAGGGCAGAGTCGCCTCACTACTTTTACTCGGTCCTTATATACCCCGACACTCAACCTTCCCAAGTATCCCAGACATCCACACTCTGCACAGTTTTTACATCCTTACTAATCACGATCTGGACAAACAACTCGGTCTGTTGTAACGTACATCATGCTGCTTGTGACAGTGTGCAACATACAAAAAACACTCTAAGTATTCATTATTACTTCATTATGTATGTAAAGTCATGTCTCCATACGCACGTATGTTGCACTTTATAAATGTACATACACAAGTACACACAAACAAACGGGCACACACATCTCCCGAAGTCCATGATACCTTCGTGAACAATTCATGTTTTTCGTGTGTTGTTAGGTATTGAGGTAAATTAAAACTACAAATTTTACATGTTCATTCATTAATTTCTTCATTCGTTCGTTCGTTCGTTCGTTCGTTAATTCGTTCGTTCAATCAATCAATCAATCAATCAATCAATCAATCAATCAATCAATATCAATCAATCAATCAATCAATCAATCAATCAATCAATCAATCAATCAATCAATCGTTTCGTCTGTTCATTCATTCATTCATTCATTCATTTATTATTTTACTCACTCACTCACTCACTCACTCACTCACTCACTCACTCACTCACTCACTCACTCACTCACTCACTCACTCACTCACTCACTTCCAAACTATAGTATGACCATATAACTCCACCCCGTACTCCGCCTCTGCCTTCTCTTCTGTATGCTCATAATAAAAAACGCACTGAACCAACACGCCTCGTCCCTACCCTCAGATATTTATCGGTCTCTGGCAAATTAACGCCGCATACTTTGTTTGTTTCTTTACCTCTGTCAGTAAAACAATTGGTAAACTTTTCATTATAAATGCGTACTTTAGCTGGGGTTCATACTGTATTCAAAAGTTTAACCTGACAATGCGAAAAAAGTTTGCAAAAACTTACTTTGAATCTCCAAAATCCGTTAACTTGACTCTTAGCTGCTATATTTTACATCACTATGATCACTTTGTACACAAGAAGATGTGATCAATACCAAGAGTGATCCTGTAAATATTAAGTTCCTGTAGATATTAGTATGTGAGATAATTGGACTGAGCCAACTCACCTCGTGCGTCAACACACCCCACCCTCCCCTATTGTGTGTGAAACGTAAGACCTTTCCTTCCTTATCGTATCATTATTTATTCAATATTTTGAAATTTGTTCATACATGTCGAGTTATATCTTCATACGGATGATTTTGTATGTTACACTTTATAAATGAAGATTCACAAGCACACACAAACTGGCGGGCACACACATCACCTTCAATCCCTGATATCTTCGTGGAAGAATTTAAGTTTTCCGTGTGTTGTTAGGTAATGAGGTAGAATAAGACGTGTTTGTGATTCATTCATTCATTCATTCATTCATTCATTCATTCATTCATTCATTCATTCATTCATTCATTCATTCATTCTCTCACTGACTCACTCACTAATTAACTCCCTTACTCACTGACTCACTCACTGACTCACTCATTGACTGACTGACTGACTGACTGACTGACTGACTCACTCACTCACTCACTCACTCACTCACTCACTCACTCACTCACTCACTCACTCACTCACTCACTCACTCACTCACTCACTCACGCTCACTCACTCACTCACTCACTTCCTGAAATATGAATGCATGTACCCAGTAAAAAATGGATCCTGTTAAATCACATTTGTAAACTTCCTTCAATATCTGTTCATCATGTTTGTAAAGTCATGTGTTCAAACTCATGTATGTTGCAGTTTATAAATGTATATCCACAAGTACAAACACACAAACGGGCACATACATCACCCTAATCCCATGATCAATTCGTAGAATATTATAAGTTTTTGGTGTGTTGATGGGTACTGAGGTAGAGTAAGACGTGTCGGTCTACTTTACATGTTCATTCATTCATTCATTCATTCATATATATTCATTCATTCATTCATTCATTCATTAACTCACTCACTTACTCACGACGCACTCACTAACTCACGCACTTACTCACTTCCTGAAACGTGCACACTGTGTTAAACCATAAATTGTAAACTTCCTTCATTATCTGTTCATTATGTTTGTAAAGTCAAACACATACATCATGCACTTTATAAATATACATTCACAAGTACACATACACAAACTAGCACAAAAATCATCCTCATTAAAAATATTTTCGTGATACCTTCATAGAAGATTTCAGGTTTTCCGTGTGTTATTAGGAATTTGAGTAGAGTAAGATGTGTTAGTGCAAGTTACATCTTCATTCATTCATTCATTCATTCATTCATTCATTCATTCATTCATTCATTCATTCATTCACTCACTCACTCACTTACTCACACACGCATTAACTCACGCACTTACTTCCTGAAACGTGCACACACGCATCACGTAACAAGTGTATTGTGTTAAATCTTATTTGGAAACTTACCTCAATATCTGTTCATTATGTTTGTAAAGTCATGTTTCCAAACTCATGTATGATGCAGTTTTATAGATGAAAATTCATAAACACACACACAAACGGGCTAAAACATCACCATCATTCCGTGATACATTCGGAGAAGAATTCAAGTTTTCCATGTGGTAGTAGTGACTGAGGTAGATAAAGACGTGTTGGTGTACTTTACATATATATTCATTCATTCATTCGTTCGTTAGTTCGTTCATTCATTCATCCATCCGTTCGTTCGTTCATTCATTCATTCATTCCTTTATTCACTCATTCAGTCATTCATTGACTCATTATTCATTCTCTTACTCACTCACTCACGAATTCACTCACTCACTCACACACTTACTCACTTCCTGAAAACATGCACGCACGCACGCGGTAAAATATATATCCTGTTAAATCACATTTGTAAACTTCCTTTAATATCCAGAAGTACACACACATAAACTGGCACAAAAATCATCCTTATTTCCGTGATACCTTCGTAGAAGATTTTAGATTTTTTTTTGTGTTGTTATGTACTGAGGTAGGGTAAGACGTATTAGTGTAATTCATTCATTCATTCATTCATTCATTCATTCATTCATTCATTCATTCATTCATTCTATCACTGACTAACTCACTAATTAACTAACTCACTTACTCACTCACTCACTTCCTGACTCATGCACGAATGCACCCAGTAAAAAATGTATCCTGTTAAATCACATCTGTTCATCATATTTGTAGAGTCATGTGTCTAAATTCATGTATGTTGCACTTCATAAATGTACACTCACAAGTACACACACACAAACGGGCACAAACATCACCCTCATTCCGTGATATCCTCGTAGAAGATTTGAAGTTTTCCGTGTGTTGATAGGTACCGAGGTAGAGTAAGGCGTGTTGGTGTAATTTACATTTTCATTCATTCATTCATTCTATCTCTAAATCACTTATTCATTAATTCACTTACTTGCTCACTAACTTGTATAGTAACTCTTCCCCTCCCCCCCCCCCCNCCCCCCCAAGATATCAAAGAATACAGTATATGAACGACCTGGCAGTTCTCCATGATGATTCTGACGATGAGTTAACATTTTTTATCACTGCTCTGAAGAACTTTCATCCCACTATAAAATTTACTGTTAGCTCCAATGCACATAACATGCCGTCCTAGGACCTCCAGATTTACCTCCTAAATGATAAGTTGAAAACTGACCTAAACGTGAAACCCACAGATTCACGTAAATTTACATTTACCTGTCCCAGCCTCTAGCCATCCCAGACACATTTTCCGGTCAGTTGTGTACAGTGGAGCTTTGATACTTCACAGAATCTGTTTCAAGGATGATTGGTTCAAGAGTAGAATTTCAGAGTTTTCCTCTCACCTCATCCAAAGTGGTTACAGGCAAAAGTTTATTCAACCCATAATTCAAAAGGTTTTGTGCCTATAACGTAAGCCCCTGCTCAAATATAAACCCAAACCACCCACAAGCAATCATCCCATCTTTGTTGCTACCCATAACAGTCATCTTCCAAATCTCCAGGCACTGCACCGTGAAAACCAAGTATCTTGGAAAAATCTGATACTGTGAAAGAAATTTTCAAACAACCGGCCCTCATAGTCCTTCCTAGACCGCCAAATCTCTGAAACCTCCTCATCAAAACCGAACCCCCACTAAGGTCTCTACTACTAGCCCGACCAGTGAAGCATGTCATTTATCTAAATGTAAAACTTATGCAGTTATGCAACGCACTTCCAATCATTGTGTACAGCCCCAAGACTTATTTCACGCTACCCATCAGACAAAACACTAAACATCACTTGTGCCACTAAAAACGTCGTATATCTCATCTCTTACAAAGTCTGTCCTCAGAAATATGTTGGCTAAACCACAACCGCTCTCAGAGCTACATTCAATAATCATAGGTACAGTGTATTAAAACAATATCTGGCAGTTCGGGTAGGAAAATAATTCTCTCCAAACCATCACGGCGTCACAGATATGTTACTGCAGGGCATAGAAATAGTAGACTCCCCTACCAAACAGCAGTTAAATCAAAGAGAATCTTATTTCATCTGGAAGTTAGGGTCCCACTGTACACACGATGGCCTCAATATTGATGAACCTTATTTTGACAGCCTTCCCTACTTCAAGACATGAAATTATGTACCCCCTCGATGTACTCAGTTTTCCTTACTATACAGCCTCCTCTTTATACTTCTAATACTGAACTTACTGGTATAATTAGTTTCCAGCTTCAACTGCCAATACTCTGGCAAGGCCCACTGAAGTAGAGTGAGAGAAAGAGGAGAGAGAAAGAGAGAGAGCGAGCGAGAGCGACACAGACACAGAGAGAGAGAGAGAGAGAGAGAGAGAGAGAGAGAGAGAGAGAGAGAAAGAGGGGTGAGGAAGCATAAAAGTAATTTTAGCACTATTCTAGTTATTTATACCTATATGATCGATAACAACAACTCTACTCTTAACCACATCGTGTTTTAACTTCACTTGACGCTGACGATCGCCTTTTTACCTGTTTTATGTATGCTGTACTCACTACCTGCCTTTACTTTTAAACTTTCTTTACTTTTTCTATTCGTCACTCATGCCTATAAGTAGTTTTACTAGTTCATTGTGTGTCTTAAAAACATTTTTACGCCTGGAGAAGATCTTTTTAGATTGAACATTTGCGCCAATAAATTTACTGTATTTATCTGTGAAAATCTACTTTGTTACGTCTGCTTTAAAGTTCTCAATTTTTTAAACTTCTTAAATAATGATGATGATGATTTGCGAGCCATTCTGTATACATGTATTTTCTTTGGATTTTTCTGATTTTATTTGTCAGCCCAGAAAAAGTGCTTGTGCATGAAATGTTGATTATCTTCAATAAATTCATCTTTCAAAAGTTTTGTATAGATTCTGGGCAGAACCATAACTTATTTGATAAATGATGATGACGAATTTTGTATAATTTAACTCGTATGCTGGGGATTGACTTTAGTTACATACTCTGGTGATCGGGTCTTATATGACCCTATCACTCACATAGAGCCACCAATGATCGGGTCTTATATGACCCAATAACTCTTTTGGGGAAATGGCGATCGGGTGTTTCAAAGAACCAGTTCAGAAATTCCAGTTTGGGAAATACAATACGTATTCCAATTCATGAAGTAAAATTGACATACACATTATAGAGAAAAAAGACGGGTAAGGTTTGCTGTGAGTGGGTGAGAAATTTGAAAATGTGAGCTTCAAGTGTATGAAATGTAGAGAACAGAAGGATGACAGAGAGATCTACAAACTTCACTCATGATGACATGTAGATCTACAAACTTCACCCATGATGAGATGTAGATCTACAAACTTCACCCATGATGACATGTAGATCTACAAACTTCACCCATGATGAGATGTACATCTACAAACTTCACCCATGATGAGATGTAGATCTACAAACTTCACCAATGATGAGATGTAGATCTACAAACTTCACCCATGATGAGATGTAGGTCTATAAACTTCACCCGTGATGAGATGTAGGTCTACAAACTTCACCCGTGATGAGATGTAGATCTACAAACTTCACCCATGATGAGATGTACATCTAATTCCTCAATGACATGTTTGGGCCTTAACTGTATTCTTCAGCTTACTCTTCAGGCTGGACATGATTTCTCATTTTACAACCAACTCCGCTTAATCACAATCTTGATGATTGCAACTTCCACTTAAGCACAATATTTTCACAATAACAAAATGTGATACAGTAGAATACCGCTAAAATGAAAGGAAACAAGAAGCTGCATTTATCTTCCTCTTCTGAGGCTTCTAGATCTGAACCAAAACCGTTTAACGTAAAGTCTTTGGGCCTGCGGATTTCATTTTAACTGTCATTTACTGTAATTCTAAATAGAAGTCGCTGGATGATCACGACTCCTTTTAATTGCAACTGTTTCCATCCAGCCCAGGGACTGTGATAAACCAGGTTGACAGTAACAGAATCATCGGTGCTGGCCTATAATGTTAAACAAAATACTGTAATAACAAACTTTGCACATCACCTACTTTGTTGAATATTTTGGCTTCATACATCATAACAGATGATAAATTGAAATAACAAAGGACAAACATTATCATGGATGATAATATTATTACAAAGAGTTGATGCAAGATAGTAAAAAGACCAAAAAAATAAAAAAAAAAACCCAAAAAAAACCAGTAAAACTGAGCTTTAAAGGTGACGTGACTGTGTCCATATAACATATGGTAGAACCACTGGTAGTGGAACTATTTCTTAGTGGTGGAAAACTCTTTCCCTAACCCAAACCTAATCAAGTTCCTAACGCTAACCACAAGCTTTATCGCTAAAAGACAAATCAGCAAAACAGTTACACAACGAAGACAACTGTATAAAATATGTCATGATCATTCATTTGGTTCACCTCTTACTGCGGCAAAAATGTTATTATCTGTTGATGCACTTTGATTTTCCATTTTAAAAAACCACAGTCTAATTTATTGTATCTAGTACAAAAAACATGATTCCCTAGCTTTTGTATTGACGTTTCTTAGATGAGGTTGAGATATATTCACAATGTTCTTATTAAGACTAAGATAGTCAGACTGATAGATCTACTGTATTCATAATAATAGTGAAGATGTAGATGGTGGTAATAGTGATAATATTGATGACGTAGATGGTGGTAATAGTGATAATATTGATGATGTAGATGGTGGTAATAGTGATAATATTGATGATGGAGATTGGTGGTAATAGTGACAATATTGATGATGGAGATGTAGCAAGACTAGGCTATAATGAGGGTGTCTGTGAGAATGATATGGAAATGTCAGTTTCTGATTTGAATTACTCACTCCCACGTGGTGCTCAACTGGAGTTTGTGGGATATAATGATGGCGATGAGTCACATTCTCACAGAGTAGGATGCACGGAAATTAGAGTTATGAGGATAAACTAAAGAAATAGACAACAAAACAAAAATCCCACATTAAAATATTTTACTGTACATGAACTAAGAAAATTCACAACATTCCAGTTTGTCAGGCAGTCAGTAACATTCACCAGCTCTCCAACAGTTAAATCTTTGAGTCAAAAAACACTTGCCCAGAATTTGTGCCATTGATTCCGAAAGAACCAGACACTGTAGAAACATGAGATTTTTATCTAAATTTGTACACAAGTATGTAGACTGTTCCAATGACACCAGTCTTAATTATTTTCAACAGTTATTTTCAAGAAACTAGTTACTTTTGTCAACGCATTTGTGTTCTTTCCGATTGTTATTTTAAGTACAGTTTTCAGGTTTAATAAAACAAACTGCTGTAAAACCAGACTGGTTGTTCTCTCAGTCTGATTCGTGTATCGAATTCCTTACTTATGCTGATAACTATAGCAAATATCTTAAAAGATCTGCATGTGGTAAGTAGGGCAGGGCAGTTTGATGTATAAAATGACTTGACTGCACATCCAGTTTGGACAGAACCTTCTAATGTTGTATTAAGTCTATTCAAGTGTATTTCACAATATTCAGGGGACTTGACTGACCAGCTACAACTTCAGGGATGGCAAGAATCTTTCAGAGTAACACTACTTTCACATTTATCGCTACGTTTATAAAATAGAATGACATATCTTTATTTTCAAATAGTGTTATTCTGAATGAAACTCAAGTCTCAGTGTGTGCTCAATGAAATCACCCCCACAGATATTACCCTGTCATCCCCGAAAATTGCGGTGGCAAATTATCACAAATTTCCGCATTTTTGAAACCTTATGGCAAGTTTGCACATTGCCGCAAATTTGTAAATTTGGTGCAAATTTTGCTGATTTTGGCAAAACAGTGCACTTTTGCTGCCAGTGTCGCAATATTGCTTGAACAGGAACAAAGAAAATGTATCCCATTTCTACATTTTTACAACATGTCAGTATTGTAGTAAGCAGTGCAACCTGGTGGTAAATATAGTTAAGTTATGAAGATATTTGTGCAAATTTTAGTGCAACTTTTACCATTTTTTGCTTGCAAATTTTGCTGTTCTTTGTGCAAATTTTGGGGGTTTGAAATGCAATTTCCGCAGGGACAGATTACCAAACAGACCAAGCTTATTAAGAAGAAATAATAGAACATACTGTCAATTTCACAAAGGCTAGTTTGAGAGTAAATACATGGCCAGTGATGTCACTTACTATTCACAAAATTCTCTTAACTTTCTGCAGTTTCACAGACAGCCTGGTCTAGGACAGGTCATGACTGCCAAGGATTCATATGTCAACACAAAGATAGTTCTTAAACACTAAACTTTTATGTGCACAAATACATTTAGCTTGATCTAATTAGTTTCAATAACACAGGACACAAATTTCCAAGGCTGACATAAGAGGCAAAAATAAATAAATGAACATTTTGTCAAATTCTGATTTTTCTACGCAAAATGTTTCTCAGCTAGATGTCACACAACAATTCCTGAAAGACACCAACACTCTCTGATTCCAGAGAATTCTCACAAGAGTGCATTCCTGATGGTACAATAAACTTTGAAAAATCAATCTCGCATAATTAATCACTTGATCTGTCATATTTTGTGAATATATTTGTAAGTGTAGATTACACATGTATTTCATTCAAAGTCATCTCGTAGTTGTTTCTTTTCATTTGTCTCTCTGCTGTTTTATGTTTGTCTGTTTCTCTGTCACTGCCTTCATATAGCTAGTGTCTGTCACTGCCTTCATATCTAGTGTCTGTCACTGCCTTCATATCTAGTGTCTGTCACTGCCTTCATATCTAGTGTCTGTCACTGCCTTCATATCT
>JAWQUT010000555.1:2632-20617 GCA_033807755.1 Ellobium chinense | reverse complement strand
CCCACCCACAGAAAATGACATATTAACCTCTAACACACGGAATATGACACAGTCACCCCTAACGCACAGAATATGACAACATACTCACCCTTCTCGCAGTGTATTATCAAGCTGAATTTGCCTGTTCTCCGCCAACTGCTCCAGCCTTTTCTTGGTCTCTCTCCACTTGTTGGTCATGAGGAATTTGAGAGCGCGGTCATGGTCCTCAAATTGAGCTCTCCTCTCAGACAAGGACAGCTGCAATGCAGACAAGTAATGTAGGCTATAAGCACAATCATAATAATAATAATAATAGTAACAACAATGTGGATAATAACTCTTGTATCCAGACTAACATCCGCTCAAGTGACTTCACATTATTATTACCGCAACAGACCTGTTTACTCTAAGATTTTCTTCACTCTCTGGGGAGCAGACAGTCTCATGGTCATTTGTAGGTACCTATCATTGGCATTCTAAAAATATCTTCCACTGCCTATAGCCAGGTAGCCATGTTACAGATTAGTGGACTATGGAAAATGTGAATGAACTGTTGTCCCAAGGCACTTTACAACACGAGGCTGGTTAGGAATCAGAACCATGGCTTTTGATCTTGAGCTCAACGCCATAACCATTTGGCTACACCACTTCACAATGTTACTAACACTGTGTCTCAGTTTATTTTACTATGTATGCTTCACTTCCAGTTTTCTATGGCTTTTTCTCTAATCTACTTAGAAATGATACCAACTGTGCAAATATTATAATATGTCATATTGTCATAGACAGTTTATAAAACACAGCCATTTTCAGATAGATAAAATCTGAACTTGAACATGTGGTCCATGTGGATGATAGAGATCTATTTTGTTAGTAAATGCAAGGCTAGTTATCTCAAGACATGAAAAACAAAAAAAAAAATTTTAAAATACAGAAAGAAAATGTTCAAGGCAAACAGTTTTGATGGAAAAGGTAAAGACAAATAGGAAGAAGGGTGAATTTCTCAGATTAAAACGTTTCGATCCAAGCAGTTTCTTCAACTGATGTTAAAAAGTCAGGTGACCATCCCTAAAGACAACATTTTCTGATTCACAGAGATCTTGAAAACTGGCATCCTTAAGGTAGGTATGGTGATACAGCAAACAGACACCCAGACTGACCGACAGACTAAGCAACAGACAGATAGCTTATCAGACAGACCAACAGAAAGACAGACATAAAGAGGGTGATTGACAGGGCTGCCACAGATTGTTAAAAAAAATCATTTTCAAGAGGTCAAACATTTTTTTTCAAGAAAAATAAAAATCATTAAAAATTATTGTATACAAGTTATCTGGTGTTTTCATAAGTGTTCAGTCTGGTCAGCACACAGGTCAGTAGTTTCAAATGATATTATGAAGCAAGAGTCCATGTTGGAAAGAAATATCCATCACATGCATGAGTTTCATTTTGTCCTTTGAAGAATTTCTATGACAGCTGACCATACTTGTGTTGCCTGCTACTTTCCAACCCTGGAAACACCAATGACGATTTTCCAAATTTTCCACGACAACTGACCATTCTGCTGCCATGTATTTTCTAAAACCTGGAAATACAAATTGTAATTTTCCATGATTTTTCCAGACTTCCAAGCCAAAATGAATGAAAACTTGACTACTGAACAATATAGAGAAAAGGCACTTGAAATATTCTGGACACAAAAAAGGACATGATTCCACTGATAAAAACTAGAGAATGCAGAATATCCTGCAAATGTGGTAGGAAAAGACCTATATGGTAGTACTAAGTAGAGAAAGGGCACGAAAGGGGAAAACTTTAAGAACACAGGGGTTGAGGATGCAGAACAATGGATGGCTGCATTTGCACATATCAAGCTATTTCTTTTACTAGTCAACATAAATAAATTTGAGAGTGTGTCAGTTAAATAATAATAATAATAATAATTATGATAGTGATCATAATGATGATGATAAAGGGCATTTACATAGTGATTCACCTGGCAGGCCTCCGAATGCTATACACTCACATGTGCACATACTCAAACACAATCACACATCTGCACAAACACACACACTCACATGCACCACCTCTCCATACATGCACTGAAGGAGCAGGAATCTCAGGTCAGGGGGGAGCATGGGTTTCAGTCTCTGCTGATAAAGACTTTTATTTCACACCTTTGTTTTGAAACTTGCCAAACTTTTGGGATTCAACCCCTGCTTACAACCATCAGCCTGGTTCTTTGGGAAAGGCCTGTAATACTGCTCTTAAATCACACCTAAATCTAAACATAAAGTAGGCTGCCTGGCAATGACAAGGCATACATCTTACAGTGTGACTTTTTCCATGAGCAATACTACAGGAAAATGTTAAAATATGGATGATTTCCAACAAGTTAAAAATGAATGAAGAGAAGACAGAGGTGCTTTTGTGCCACATAAATTTGAGGGATGAATCCACTGATAGTTCAGCAGTATATGTGTTGGAGGTGAGATGGTATCATTGTCAGAAAAAGCCAGAAATCTTGGAGTGATTTTTGACAGCAAATTATCTATGCAACATTATGTCAACCATTTATGTAAGATCCTCTACTTAAAATTATACAGAATAGGGCAACTGTCATCCTTCCTTAATGAAGACACAGTCAGAATTCTAGTATCGCCTTTCATATTTTTAAGGCTTGATTACTGTAATTTACCTCTGGTCAACATACCCAATGAAATCTTACACAAAATTCAGCGTGTTCAAAATAACATGGCAAGACTGGTTTTAAAGAGAGAGTGTGTCACTCCTATGCTAGTAAGACTGCACTGGCTCCTAGTAAATGCAAGGATCAATTATACATGATAAGATCACAATCCTGTGCTATAAGTATTTAAATAATACTGCTCCATTATATTTGGCCAATCTGACTGAGCCATATGTGCCACCTCGGCCTCTGAGATGAGATGACCAGCATCTCTATCAAAGAACTAGAGCTAAATTGAGGAAATTAGGTGACAGATCATTTAAAGCTTCCGTCATCTGGAACTTGTTGTCATTGTCCAAAGTTTAAAACTGCTTTGAAGACACAACTTTTTAAGAAATATGTTTCTGGCTCATCTCAGTGATGTCATCCGAACCACATTTTTTTTTAAGTTTTGTTTTGGTAGGTGTACACATCTACGAGTCAACGCCTCAGCGTGGGAAGTGGACACACAGTCTTTGTACAGACTGAAACCCCTGCTCGCCCTGACCTCAGACTTCTGCTCCTCATGAGCACATACAGTCGAGCACTGAAAACTCGAACACACTAATCTCAAATTCACGNTTAAAGTAGCAACGTCAGTGGCGTTTCTAAGGAGAAGCTATCATATTCAGTGCCTCTTCACTATACGCCAATACTGATTAACACTTGCTCGCTACAGTATTATTAACATGATTTTCTCGAACTCTCAACACGTATTTCTGGAACGATTTCATCATCATCTACCCGATCTCAAAGCGGCGAAATGACCGATAAAGCCTTTCTTTGTCTGGCGTTGCTCGTCCCAGTGTTGGTGATAAGGGAAAGGTGTGCGGGAGTGCCGTGGTAATGGGCAAGGGATCAAGACAATGCTTTGTGTGGCTCTATTGAATCAGCGGGAGGGGGGTGGTGTAGTGATTGAGCATGCCGAGCGACCTGGTGGGTAGTGGACTAGGTCAACACACGCTGCGATAAATTGCGTCGAACATGACGCGATGCGCACAGAGTGACGTGGCGGGGCGATAGGTAATAGCAGACTGGCAATAGTGCCGCTCCTAATTTCTTTCTTTTCCTCGAATAACGTCGAACACATCAGGATTACACTTATGCACCGAAGTTCGATTTACTCTGACGAAATCAGGTGATTTTCGTCTTCTGTTCATTAAATTCAGTTTGTTTGTCATAATTTAATGTCAAACGTCGGAAACCGGGAAGGGAGGTAATTCTAATTATGTTAAGATCAGAGCAGATTAGTGTCGTGTGGTTATCTCCCCTTACCAGTCCCTCTAGTCCATGGTAACTGTGAAAATATTGCCGTCACGGGAATTTTGAATTACGGAAATCTCGAACACTTTTTTCGATCCCGGAGAAATTCGAGATTTCCGTGCTCGACTGTAATATGTTTTGGTCAAGGCTTAGTTTGTCAAATGTGAAATTCACCAGTGTGACGTTTGTGAATATGTGATATATGGATGTGTGTGTACTTGTCTGCAAGAAAGAAAGATAGAGGGAGAGAAAGAGAGAGAGAGATATGAAGAGAAAGGTGATTGTTAAGAGGATGAATTAATTTGTGCACTCAGAGCCTGCCAGTGGAATGAGCGCTACATAAA
This sequence comes from Ellobium chinense, assembly GCA_033807755.1. NCBI lineage: Eukaryota > Metazoa > Mollusca > Gastropoda > Ellobiida > Ellobiidae > Ellobium > Ellobium chinense. The sequence goes on along the minus strand of JAWQUT010000555.1, from coordinate 16,303 downwards.
TGTAATCTATTATAATTACTATTATTATATAAAAAAATCCCACTTAGAACTTGGTTTTGACCTAGTGGCAAAACTAGAAAAGAGAAAAAGCACAGAGATGCTAGATGATGATGATAATATCTAAGGATTGTGCCAAGTTTGCTTTTTCTACCTTTACCCTTTCTGTAACCTTGTCACTAACCTGACAATCAAGCTCTCGGCGGGAGTTTCCTAAGATATTGCCCACAAAATTTGCCGGAATTTTGGATTCAACACAACTTCATTGCAGTTTAATACCAAACTACCAACTCTCTCTTGACAACAAACAGAGGAGATTTCTCAGAGGCTGTCAAGACTGCTCTGTTATGTAAAGGATATGGAAGAGGAAGAAAGACTACCAAGCCTGGAGTTATTGATGGACTGACAAACCTGAGCTGATGAGGCCCAATCTTTGTCTGCATCCAAAATGGCACATGATGTGTAGCCAAACTCGGGGGAGACAGGGCAAGATGCTGGGTGGCGAGACACTGCCTTGCAGGATACATCAGCATATGTGCCGGTGGGCAAGGGTTCACTCAAATCCAGAATCTCTTCCTTGCTGGGGACATGACAACAATTCACGTTTCATAAAAGCTACTAGGCCAGCCACAGCCCACAGTATATTTATCTCACAGCTTTTATTTCTTAATTGCAACTCTGGTTTACCAATAACTATGAGATTTCTCAGTCATCCATACTTTCCTGCATTACTCTCAGGTCAAGGCAATATAGCATTGTTTGTCTTGGCTGGTTAACTGGGAAAGGTCAATTGTGGCTGTCAGTTCTGAGAGTCAGTGCAAGTCAGTTTTTAAAAACAGAAACATATACAAGGGCTGTGACAAATAAATACTATTCCATCATTTGTCAGTGATAGTTCCAGGTGAGTTCATATGTTTGTTTTGCAGCCAGTCAAAAAGAGCTTTGAGTTGCTTTCTGATTACCTCAAAGTACTGGTAATACATACATACTTAATGCACTTACCATTACTAGACGAAGAAGGTTTTGGTAGCATTAATCTGATCAAGATCTATACATGTGGACATTTGAAGAAGCAAAGGATCACTCTCAGGCAAAGGAAAAACTCCTGATAAAATCATGACTGAAGGATTAATTTTATTTCTGAAACATTATCTTGCCTGCCTCACAAAATTTCAGATGTAATCATTCACCCATAAAACCAGTATATTTTTGTGTAAGAAATTATTTTATACTTGGATCTCTACAACTAACAAAACTTCAATAGCAGACTGCCCTAATGATCAGTAGAAATTAGAATGTGATATCTCAGCTCCCTGTCTGCTGATATAGTGTAAGCTTCAATTTGACAAGCTGCACGACATTTTTTCCATGACATTAAAAAGTTTAAATTATACAATATCACTTTATTCTACCTGAAAATTATACACTGTTCAGCTCGATTCATACGGTTATTGGAAACAATTGGACACTGGGAGGAAAGCATTCACTATTGGGTCCTACTACTACTTAGGGGTTACATTTCATCTCTCCTTTTCCCTCTTTTGGCATGCCCTGCTTCCAGTGATAAGGGCGCCAAGGGGGCTAATTTTGACTTAATGGGAAACTGTGTCCATTTTACTTTATTTTGTAAAGCACTATTTAGCCTTGGGCTGGAACTGCCTGGTCAAGGGTGTGCTCAGGCAGAAGAGGAGGGGTTTGGCGTTGACCAGTGAAAAAGGCAGGGCCTATTTACAAATAGCAACTACGCTCAAAATTTCACTGGGCTTGCTAGGGTTGGGTAAGTCTTAAAATTTGGGCCACATAATGAGCTTAATCTGGTATGGGTCTGGGTGAAAGCTAAATCTTTGGCGGCTCGAAATGTTAATATAACCCACAGAGGAAAAAAGAAATGTTCCAATCCCATTACAGGTCTGTAACCACAACATAAATCCCAAGCCTAAATGGATATACGTACCACAATGGGGGATACCAAAATTATCCATGTAGACACGAGTGCTTGTTTTGAAACAGTCCTCAGCTGAGTAATGACCTGGTAGAGAGGCAATCTGACAAGGCTGTCAGGATTTGCATAGTACTGGATGGGTTAGAAATAAAACTTGACATTAGTAGTAGCACGAAGTGCTTTATGGTACTGGCTGCACGACCATTATTACAGCTCATGACCGCTGCATGTGTTGTCTGCGGCCGTTCAGCAGGCTGCAAATTCAACTGCTGCCTCGCATAGAATAGTTGGCGTTGGCATGTGAATAGATTCTACCTTTACACCCAGCCTAGTGGAGTGAAGATGAGAACTGAATCTACCGTAGCATCACAATGGTTAAGACACGTAGGGGAATGGGAGATAGGAAGAACATAGAACAAGAATAGAAAGAAAGATGAAGCATGTTTCACCTCAAGTCTGACTTTTCCTCCTCGTTTGAAAAATCTGTCATCACCTTCGAACCAGATCCAACTTCGGCTCTTTGGTCACCCCATGTCCAGATGTTTGAGTCCTTTCCCACTTGATCCCTACAGGAATTTTCATTGTAATCTTCCCTACTGCTTGGAGTGGATGTAGCTTCAAAATCTGCTGGGTCCAAGCCAAAGCTGAGATTAAGTTTTGATGATTCTTTCTCTACATGGCGGCGTGACAGCGGTGGTGGTGATAGTTGATTCAATTCATGCTGTGGTGAGAGACATGATGCTTAGTGAAATCACAATGAAAGATAAACATGAACTAAAAGAAACCTGAATCGTCCTACAGACCATATGGTACCCTAATATTCCAATAAAACCAGTATCAGCTCACTTATTCATTCCTAAAGACAACTTTTTTAAAGTGTCAAACTGGACAGAAGTAATTTTTCTTGTAAGAGCAGGCATTAAAAAACAAGGGTGTTGGAAATCCAACATGCAAAAGGGGGAAAAGTACTGATACGTTGGTCTCAATAGGCCTCAGGATTAGGGAATGGCCTCAAATAATACTCGAAATGGGCTTTAGGGATAGTGTCAGGTTTGTATTTAGTTGGCATGAGTCCTGGTACCTAATTCTTTATCAAAGTTAACCGCACAGTACAAGATAATCAATAGATATTTTGCTCACTATGAAAGATGACATCAAAACTGTTTCACTATGATGATTTCTTGTGTTTGATTACCATGGTGTTGGATTACCATGATGAGTACCATGAATTACGTGTTGGATTACCATGGTGATGGACCTGGTTCGATCCTGGTTTATGAGTATGACCATTAGAATCTTGTCTTGTTATGGTGTGAAGTGCATTTGGAAATCCTTCCCATTTACACCCTTATACTAGGCTACAAACAACTTTTAGAGGTATTGGAATGTCTTGAAGTAGTTTGCCAGTGTACCTATCGGACATTCATGTATACCCATCCTATGTAATAGGTTTATAGATCAGTGCTTTCAAAACATGACAAAGCAAAGGGGTTGACAGTAACAAATGCTGAAACTTATACCAGTTGTGTCAGCTTGTAACAGTGAAGGCAATTTACGAAGACTACTTTAGGCAGAATGAATTATTACCATGAATCATTGTGCTAATTGATGTGACCAAACAGACATGGTTATGGAATTGAAGTAGCCTTCCTCTTCATTTTCTTAATAATTTCTATTGGCTTTTTAAAAGTGTTGTTGATAAGTATTATTATATTATAAAGTGGTTACAAACAAATGGCTTTTAATATAATAAAACGGAGTGGTTATCCGCACAATTGTACTAATAACTCACAATAGTTATCCGAACAATATTGTACGTACAAATGCTGCACCATTGTACGAATAACAATTGCTGTTTATTCGCACAACTATTTTCTCTAAACAGCGCAATTTGACGAACCCGGAAATTTGATAATATTTTTGCCCAGGATTTCGATAGGTAGACCAAGGCCAGGCCACTCCATTCTGATTTTATAGGAACTATTTAAAATTGCATATCAAAATGCCAGGTGCTGTTGGTATCTTCATACCTATAGTTATTAAAACAATTGTATGAATAACCAGTTATAGTTAATCAAACAAATGTACGAATAACCAGTTACAGTTATTCAAACAATTGTACGAATAACCTGTTATATAGATATTCAAATAATTGTACGAATAACGGCATCCATAATAAAATAAGACCTTTTTTTAAGGCATGCACAAGGCAAATACCTATATCTCGGTGCTCAGGCAAGTAGTCTACTTTACATACAAATTTACCATGTTACAGATAGCTATATAAAAGTGCCAAGCCCAAATCGGCAAATGGACCTGGGAAATGGGTGTGTACATGTTAANAAAACTATACATCATGAATCTATAACATACTATTTACTAGAAAAGCTCATAATATTCGTAAGAAACACTTTTTTAAATTAATTACCTTGCTTATCGTTCACGACGATAGCAGGCTTGTCTAACCGTCCTCCAACAGCTATGGGACCGAAAGGGTGTAAACAAACGATAGGCTTTGCACATGCGACTAACGGCAGTGGGCGGGGCTAAATCGAGCCCGCCACATCTATCGTTATGGTCTTGGCTTACGGGCGTCTGCGCAAGGTGTCTAGTATCAAGTAACGGTAACGGCAAGGAAATTGTCTAGTCTAGTCTATGCCTGAAACCTCCTGTCAGCTTCACTCGAAATATTTGTTGGCCTGTAGACTTGACGAACAATGTAACAGTTCAGTAACCTTTAGTTTCACGATATCCAGCTGTCTCGTATACTGCAACTGCCCTTTAGGTGTCTTTCTTAACGCTTCGATGACAGACATTTTCTAGCGTAACTCCGTTTAGTTTTTTGTTTGATTCCCTCGCTGCATGAAAATAGTAATGACGGAGTGACGGGTACTGACGGCCACGATTCCTAATTTTGAATCTATTGAATCCTGTAACCCTGGATTCGAATCCGGATGGAAATGCCAGAATCGGTCTGGATTCGAGTACTTCGGTACACAAGAAACTAAGCAACACAAAAAAAAAAAAAGTTCGATTTACAAGAAATGATGGGATAATCACGGAATAGGACCGATCTTGTAGCTAAACCAATGACTAAATGAACTGCATCAATGCAAGTGCGGTCCTGTCCCAGGAGATAGCCGAAATTATAATGTCATAACTTAAGTTGATTCTCTGTCCAAATGAACATGTTATCTCAATTTAAAATGAATATACATTATAAAAGGTCCATGTGGGATCCAGTAGCAAAGTTCTTGTCACTGTTGAAGAAGTCCAAAACAAATCCATTTTTATAAGACTGAACCAAGCGTGGCACACTATTTTCGAGCCCTGTAAAAATCCCAAACAGCTATACATAAAATTCGATAGGAGCCGTAAATCTGGATGAAATTCGACAGAGAACATTTAGTGTCAGTATCTGTTCACTGAACGGGCAAGTTTCCATAATAATAATGTAGAGAAGAGTTTGTGCTATTTCTCCTATTTCATCCTTTTTACGAATGAGGTTAAAATTTCAAACTGTTCATTCCGCTCATTGATGACCCCAAGCTGTGTGAAGCCCTGAGCAACGTAAATTGTAAATGTAGTCTACATGTGCAGTAGTATCCCGTTCTTTGATTGGAAGTTCACGCTGGTTTATTATATTGCCACTGCATCACAGTGATAATGCAAGGCTCTCCAGTTAGCATATAATATTATCTTAGACACCTAATGGCCCACTCATAGAATGGGTGTTACATAATATATACCTCCTCTCCCCCATCAGATTTGAATCCTGTTTGGAATCTAACGAATCCTATTTCTGCATTCGAAGACAGGTTCGAATACTCTAGGATTCGAACACGCCCAGCCCTAAAAAATACCTCTCTGTGCCTGAAAACAGAAAAGACCAGTCATGAAGTTACTCGCAGACACTCGCAGTAGTTAATGAATACATGTACCTTGACAGGAGTTTTAAAAAAAAAAATTCTTTTTCATTTCCCTGATTTCTTTGAAATCTATTGATTTACGTGTTATAGAAAAAATGATTGCAAAAATCAATTGAAGACATTTTTCATCATATCTTATTTGCTAAGACCAAGCAGATTCTTTCCTCTCTCTTCGACCCTATCTTGCCCACGGTTACGCTTGCCCTACAGTGAAAAAAACATCATTTTGATTCCAGTGATTATAGGTATGAAGATGCCAATGTTGTTTTTTTTTCACTGTTGGCTATATTAGGTTTTACACCTCTCATTAACTTATCCAGGGGTCCCGTGTCAAAATACTTTCCAAAGTGTTGTTTGGCTCTTCCTCCAAATTTTGACACAAAGAAAAATGGCCCTTAACCTCAACCAGTTAGCCTTTGAGAACTTAGGCAGTGAAGCAGACTACCTAATAATTTAGGCCTTTTCACTCAGTAAACAGGGTAACCTTACCCACCTAGCAACAACCACAAATTTTATACTTCAGTGGCTAAACTTCACCTATTCTGAGTCTACACATGTATTTGCACCTTTCTAAGCCTTTGAAAATAAAACCCAACCCCTTTCCCCCCTCCCCATGGGCCGATTTTTATGCCAGGTGCTGTTGGCATCTTCATACCTATAGCTTATTCATCAGTGTCCCATGGAAATTGAACGACCACTCGATATCCTTGTATGAGCAGTTAGGAAGTGTATCATGATCCAAAGTCAAGATTAGGCTCACACGTGAAAGTTAGAGCAGATTCCAACTATTGTCGGATCTTTAAATTTAAATTGCTGTGAAGTTAGCGTCCCCGCCGTGTCGTGAAAACACGTTTAGACTCGCAAACTGAGAGATCTTGGGTTCGATCCTCGGTAGGGACAAGAATGTTTCTATTGTTAGGTTATTGGCGGCTTTTTTTCTCAAACTCCACAGTAATTTGGTAAAACCCCTAATGGCACACTTACGTAGATAGTGTGTAACAGCAAAAAAAAAAAAAATTGATCGGGCTAACTTCCCTTCCCTTTAATGATAATGAATAGCCGGTCACACTAAGCTGCGGAACTGAGAAGCTTTATCAGTTCAAATGTCTAGACGGTCCACGCAACTTACACCATAAAGGACATAAAATCTGCTCATATGAGTGATTCTTTTAAATTGCATAGGTGAACTGCCCTTGTATCTGGACATGCCATCATTTAAAAAAATGTAGGCCTAAAAGACAAATAATGTGATCCTATTCTATTCTATTCTATTCTATTGTTAAACCCAGCCTCCGTGTTGTGTATGGTAATTCTGTTAATTAAATATTATTACTGTTATTTGTGTATGTAACCAGTGTTATTCTGTGGTGAAGGGTCACGTGCAGTGCGATATCTACGTTGCTGTTGATGACTTTTGTTTGTTTGTTTGTTTGTTTCAGGGGAGGGACGGGAGAGTAGGAAAGAAATCTTAGGTGACTTGTTTGTTTTGAAACTCGTATAAACTCCCAAATGGTCTGTTTTGATGTTCATAACTGGACCTGACGATCATTTCATTCTACAAGTCTTTATCCTTCATCACTTTGTAGTAATATATTGCTATAATTAGTTATTTTTATATGAAAAAACACCGTTCTCTCTTTCATGTCTGTAGATTATAAAAGTCTGTTTCTTGATCATGTTTTTTATACACATGTAGATGTCTCTAGTGTTTGACGTGACGCTCCATCAAGACTCCTACTTTACCCCNACAACCCCGCCCCCTACACCTCCCGAAAAAAACATTAATGTTAACGTTAACAAGAACATGTTATCTTTACCAGGCGTATGGTATTCGCGGTATCTTTGATATGAGTAGCCAGTGTAGCAGTGTAGCAGTGTTTCACCCATGGCATCAGTGAGTAAATAAGAAGTGGAGTAGAACAAATCTTGGTTGACAGTGGCTGTCGATACTTTCTTTCCATTTCATAAATGGAATATGTTCTCACTGACTTGTATAATCAAAAAATCCATCCGGAACTATGAAACGAAGTAGATGTAAATGTAATGGTATAATTTATTTAGCTCACGAATTCACCACAAAAGTGTGCTAAGATGCAGCATTAGGTTTACTATAGCAGGTTATAGCAGGTTCCCCGTTCTACGAACGGAAAGGAAAGGAAGATAGACTAAAAAAAAAGAGTATTTGAGATAGATTTATGAGGAACACAAAGTACAGATGATAAGAGAACATAATATATATTGACATTTGTCCGCACAAATGAACAAAGCTTCACCACACCGCATGACGCGCGATCTGAGAATGAAAGTCACGATCACCAAACGTCGTGCGATCCGAGAATGGAAGATCCGGTCTGAGACGGAAATGACGGACTTGACGGAAGTACATTATCACGTCGTATTCGCAATCATTGATTGATAGATGATAATTATGACTCAATTTCTGAATAATATATACGTATTCGGAAAAAAAAATATTTAGACCAAGTACAGCTTTGGTAGATTTTACATACGTGTGCCAGGTATCATTCCTCTATGTTGCTTATTAAAAAAGCCTTTGCGGGAACAACGTTGGGCCCAAGCTCCATTATTATTTTTTTTTTCTCAAGCAACATGGCGGACGTGGGTCGCACTCAGCTGTAGTGGTGGAGATATTCGCATTGTTGCTGGACAACTCGGGGTGCCTATTGTGATTCTATATTACTACTGGATATTGTTATGTACAGTGCACCGCCTGTGGGAGAACTGTGACACTTTGTCGTTGATTAGCAGTGATTTGGAGTATTAACCCCTACCCACCCCTGAAGAGTCGACATTAATAGACCTTACCTCGATCATAGAAGTCCCCCCACCCGCCCTAATTAGCTGAGTTAATAAACCTAAGCAGATCAAAGGGCAAGGTTCTCGTGTGCAGCTAACAGTCACTGATAGTCATTGCACGAGTTTATACTCTACGCCACACTGGTTTGCTGGAATGTCGGGAGAGGACCAGGGGCGTGAGGAAGTCTTTGTAAAGTCGGTGAGTGACATGGAGCAGCTGAAGGGGAGCCTTAAAAGATTGAGGCCCTGCAGTGGTGACGCCGAGACCAGTACAGAAGAGACACAGGATGAAAGTAAAGCGGAGGTGCAGGAACTGAGGATGCAGATGAACGAAATGATGAAGGTATTGCAAACTCTCAGCCACGACGTTACAGGCTTGGCTAACATCATGAATAGAGTGAGCAACACGTTGGATAAGGAAGTTATGGCAAGGCTTGGGGAACAGGACAGGAAGCTGGAAGCGCTGAGCAAGAAGATGGGAGAGCGCATGACAAAGATGGAGGGGAAGATAGGAGAGAACGAAGAAACTCTGCAGACTGTCAGAAAGAAGGTGGAAAGTGTAGATGTTTCAGTGAAAGAGTTTAAAAGAACTGTCGTGAAAGTAGACGAAATGTCAGAAGAAGTGAAGAAGATGGGAAAAAAGATTGATGCTTTGGAGGCAGATGCAATCGAAGTGGAGGCGAGAAGTCGTAGAAATAATTTGTTATTCTATGGAATCCCGGAACAAAGTGATGAGGACTGCATGAAGCTGCTGCAGGATCTCATTAAGGACAAAGTGAAAATGGGACAGGCCAGTCGTGACATGCTTATCCAGCGTGCGCACCGTCACGGGAAACCCCACAGAAGCAGCAATTTAGTAGGCAGCAAGGTTGACAAACCGAGACCCATCATCGCCTCCTTCGTAGACTTCAGGGAGCGAGAGGAGGTCCGACGAGCAAGAGTTAACCTTCCGCCGCATTTAAGTGTGTCTGAGGACTTCCCTCAGGCCATCCGACAAGCCAGAGCCAGACTTGTACCTGAACTCAAGGAATGCCGGAACCAAGGCAAGAGGGCAACTATTGTGTACCCCGCAAAACTTCTCGTCGATGGGAAGATCGTTCGTGAGGTGACGCCTCTGAGCTGTAAATAGGAGACCGCGCCAGAAGGGGATTCCCCTGAACTGTATATAAACAATAAGTACAGCTGTAGTTATGCTGAGCTTGTAAATGTGAACAATAATATTTCGTGTGTGAGTTGGAATGTTTGCGGTGATGTCGTGACTAAATTAGAACAAGAGGATTTTAGAAAGAAAGTGTGTGAACATGATATTATATTACTGTCTGAAACTTGGACGAATGAAGAAAGCCTGTTACAGTTGGATGGATATGACTGCATAGCAAAGCACAGAAAAAAGAAAAAAAGAGCTAAACGTGACTCAGGGGGCCTTGTGTGTTTTTTCAAGCATTCAATTAGTAAGGGTATATTAAGCATGGATTGGGATTTTGAGGATGGCTTATGTTTTAAATTAGACCGTACATTGTTTGGCTTGGAGGAAGATGTTTATATAATTGTTATCTATTTACGACCACAACAGTCAAGTAGAATGGATGCAGAAACTGGTCCAGGATTGTTCGATATTTTATCAGATAAAATTATTGAAATAAAGCAAAAAGGAAAAATACTTATTCTAGGAGACATGAATGCGAGATGTGGGAACATGTGCGAGATTCTGAGTAGGAATGATGCTGTGAATATGAATGACAGAGTTAAGGATGTACTTGGATTTCATGATATGATTGATTGTGTAACTGTATCTGAGCAAATGCTACAGGAGCATGACATGACAATTGTAAGGAGTACCGAAGACCCAAAAGTGAATGAGTATGGACACAGATTGATGGATGTGGATGTGTTATACTGAATGGGAGGGCAGGTTTGGATAAGGGGAAAGGCCAGTGCACGTTTCTGAACCACAGAGGGAAAAGTCTGATAGATTATGCCATATGTGATTGTCCTGACTTAATATATGATTTTTATGTTACTAATTTTGACATATATTCAAATCATGCTCCTATTGTATTGAAGCTGAAATTTTGTCAACAGCTAGCATTAAACTCTCAGAGGAAAACCGTAAGAAAACAGACTGTGATGAAATGTAAATGGAAAGAATGTAAGAAAGATATGTATATACATAATATACAATCTGATGGTACCAATTCAAAACTAGAGGAAATACTGATTAGTTTAGAGAGTGAGATCATGAATATGGAAACATTAAATAAAGCAGTTGCTGATTTTACTGACGTCATTTTGAATGCCGGCTCTGACCATGTTACAACTACAGTAATAAGTGACAAAGGAAGTCATTCATGTATAAGAAATACACAGATGTGGTATGATGATGAATGTAGACAAGTACACAATCTTTTTAAATTAGCTGAGTCAAGATATTTTTATAGCAAATTGGATATAGACAGAGTAGAGATGTGCGAGCTGAGAAATAAATATAGAAAGCTGTGCAGACTTAAGAAAAAGCAATATAACATTGAACGTGCTGGAAAGATCGCTCAATTAAGCAAATGTAATCCTAAAGAATTTTGGAAGGGAATAAAACTTAAGAGACCATCGTGTACGAATGTAAGTGAAAGTGACTTCCATGAGTATTTCAAGGAGTTAGCCCAAAGGGACGTACAACTTGGAGAGGATGCAATTGAGGAAATGGAGACTTGGGCTATAGATGATCAGCCGGTCAATGCAGGAGAACTAGATGCAGACATAAGGCAAGAAGAACTCGAAAATGGAATTGCAGCTTTGAAGAATGGGAAATCACCAGGAATAGATAATATAGTAAATGAATTTATAAAGAATGGGGGAAATAAAGTTAAAAAGGTGTTATTACGATTGTTTAATACAGTGCTGAATACTGGTATTTATCCTGATTCCTGGGCAGAGGGCATAATAGTTCCAGTCTTTAAGAAGGGTGATAAAAATAGAGCTGAGAACTATAGAGGTATAACATTGGTAAGTTGTATAGGTAAACTTTTCACCAGCATTATCAACAGTAGATTAAATCGATGGGCAGAATCTAACAAAGTACTTACTGAAGCGCAATTTGGGTTTAGACAAGGGAAGGGAACCAGTGATTGTATGTTTATATTACATAGTTTGGTAGAATTGTTGTTCGCACAGAGGAAAATGTTATACTGTGCCTTCTTTGATTATGAACGAGCCTATGATTTATTAAATAGGCAAGCTATTTGGTATAAACTTAATAAACAAGAAGTATCTAGTAAATTAATCCAGCTGTTAAAAAAGTATGTATGAAGTAGTAAAACTCTGCGTAAGAAGTAATGCACAACGTTGTCAGGAGCAACCGATGCCAAAGGAAAGTAACCGGATCTCTAACTCGCACAACGCAACTTTTGAAGATTATGGTGAGTGCTTTTCTACATTTACTTCGTCTTTGGGTCTTTTACAGGGGGAATCGGTCTCGCCGTTCCTCTTTGCGATGTATGTAAATGATATTCACAACTCTATGGATAAAAATGATGAAATAGGAATCGATGTTAGTGATCTCATCATAAAATTATTGATGTTCGCCGATGATATGGTTGTGTTCTCAAGTACAAAGGTTGGGTTACAGGAAGGAATAAATGATATGGCGAAATACTGTAAGAAGTGGAGTTTGTCTGTGAATACGAAGAAAACCAAATGTTTAGTACTCCGCAAAGGAGGGAGACTTAACCGCCAAGACAAATGGTATTATGATGGACAAGAACTTGAAACTGTGAAATCATTCAAATATGTTGGTCTAACCTTTAATAATTCCGGTTCGTTTTCCCAGTCTATTGCAGAATTAAGAAACCAGAGTCTTAAGAACATGTTCGTGTTAAAGTCATATCTGAGTAGGAATCCTGAATTGTCACCAAACTTGAAGCTACAACTTTTTAATAGTATTGTTAGACCCATTCTGGATTATGGGGCAGAAATATGGGGCTACTGTGCAGCTGATCCTCTAGAAAAAATGCACCTCAGTTTCTTAAAATGGGTTCTTGGTGTCCGTTCTACCATCCCAAATGTGTTTGTCTACGCTGAGTTAGGTGTATTTCCACTTCTGGTGGGTAGAAAGGTTAAAATAATAAAATTTTGGTGTAAAGTGGTAATAATAATACTTACATCAGGAAAGTGTATGATAAATTATTGTCTCTCCAAGTGGAGAGTGAAAATGTCACCTGGGTAAGTCTGATTAAATATCTTTTGGAAAGTAATGGATTTGGATTGGTCTGGCAAATGCAAAAAATTGAGAATGAGAGGATGTTTGTCAGACAGTTTAAACAACGAATTCAGGATTGCTATATGCAGACATGGAATTCTGACATGAATGATATCAGTAGTAATAGAATATACAGGAGTCTAAAAACTCAGTTTGGGTATGAATATTATTTGTCAGCTATTGAGCCACAGGGTCTTCGAAAAGCACTTACTAAAATACGCTTAGGTTCTCATCATTTTATGGTCGAGAGAGGTAGATGGGGAATTCCCAAGTTAGAATTGAAAGACCGAAAATGTGTAAACTGTGGTGTTGTCGAAGATGAATATCATTGGTTTTTTGAATGTCCAAGGTTTGAAGAAATTAGAGGCAAATATTTACCCAGGTGGGCCGTCAGAAAGCCAAGTATGTTTGAATTTGTAAGACTTTTATCCTCTACTGAACATAATGACTTGCAGAACATCGCCAAAGCATGTCATTGTATATTAAAAGAGTATGAAGTTCACAAGTAGGCTAGTGTATTATTATTAATATGCTAGTGTATTATTGCATACATATGTCATAACTTCATGTGTAAATAATTGTGGGAATAATAGCAATTGAATGCATTGATATTCTTGATGTGTGGTTGTCTGGCTATGTATTGTTTTGCGCAATGTCGGAATTTGATTCTCTTCTGGCACTCTTGCTACTGTGGTGAAATGGAAGGCAATGGAGTGTAATTAAGAAGGGTGGGG